>JAKSZP010012422.1:0-52614 GCA_022478985.1 Massospora cicadina
GCACCGTGGGGCCAGAAGTGGGCGGAGGCAGCAGCCCACCTCAACGCGTATGAAAGGCAACACAAGCATTGGGTTTGTGTTCAGTACAGGGCCAAATGCATCACAAAAGGCGACAAGTGTACTGCATATTTTTTTAAAAAAAAATTTGCACCACGCCAGAGTGTGGCCTGCACACAGGTGCAAAGATTGGATGATTCCATTGTGGATACGCCAGCCAAAGTGGCAATTGAAACACAAATGTATTACTCTGAGTTGTACCAATCTGATCCAATTCAGCTGGCTAAAGTGGCGGAATTTCTCGACCAAGCCCACATCTGCACCATTTCCTGATACCTGGAAATAATGAATTTGATTACTCTGAATGGATTATGGACAACCATTTGTGGTGCACCAAACCGAAAATGCCCAGGCCCAGATAGCATTCCATATGAATTTTACAGAAAGTATTTCAAATATATATCCCCACTACTGTTGGACTCACTTAACCAGAGCCTTTTGGAAACGCGCCTCCTGCCAGGAGGACAAGAGGCCTTCACCATCACACTCTTCAAGAAAGGGGACAAGCTAGACTTAGCCAACTGGCGCCCCATTTCTTAAACTAACACGGATACAAAAATTTTAACAAAAATCATGGCTAACTGTTTAGGAATTGTAGCATCGGCCACCATCTCCCTAGAACAATTTGGTTTCATACTAGAAGGTCGATTTGGGACAACGTGCACTCTGTGGCCAATGCGTGCCATTCCATAGCATCTGGGGCACCTGCATTCTTGGACCAACAGAAGGCCTATGATAGAGTAAACTGGGAATACCTCAGGGCCTGCCTCCATCAATTCCGATTACCCCCTCACTTCATCAACTAGGTGATGCTGCTCACAGAATCTGCAACATGGCAGTACGTGGCCCTGGCTTCCTAACAGAAGTAGTCCGCCCTCAAAGGGGCTTGTGACAAGGGGACCCCCTTAGCCCACTCTTATACAACTTCAGCCTTGACCCACTACTTCAAAACATGAATGCCCAACTCACTGGGGTCCAAGTGCCAGGCCAAGCCCCAGTCAAGATGATGGCGTTTGCAGACGACTGTGTGGTTGGGGTGTCTAATAAAGATGCACGCGCACTTGAAGCTCTCATCCAGGAGTATTCCCAGGTAAGTTTCGCTGCACTGAACGCCTCCAAAACCAAAAACATCCTCCTTGGTTGGTATCAAAACTGCTGGGCCCCTGCAACCAGAGCCCAGCCCGGCCCATCTGCTCACACACGCGCTCGCCCTCCCAGCTCACCCACACTGCCCCACTGGTGCTCTCCTTTGTGCCACGCCCTAACATAGGGCCGGTCCGCCATCTGGGTGTGTGGGTGGAGGCAGGTGGATATGCATCGGCAGTAATGGAGAGTCATATTCTAGACAACGTGACGAAGCACATCGCCTCCCTCAGAGCCCACCCTACTTCCCTTACTTACAGGATCGTTTTGGCCAACTCTATGCTCCTCTCAAAAGTCTGGTTTGGAGCCCACGCCATCCCCTTCTCCCCAAGCTTCTTCAAATCCCTGTATGCTTTGCTACAAGGTTGGCTTTGGTCAGGCCGCCCTCCACCAGTATGGCTAGAGGTCATGTTTGGCCCTCATCAGCATGGTGGCATGGGCCTTCTTGACTTCAGAGCCCATGTGGCCAAGATCTTGGGTACCTGGATTGCAGCTGTCACCGCCCCTACAATCCCCTCCCAACACTGGTCCCGCGCAGCCCGCTCCAACTTCTCCCGCGCCTTGGGCCTCAACAATCCATTGAACCCCCACTCCCTGATGAAATACCTGGCTTCACACCCATTGGCCACAGGTCCTTACGGGACTAAAACCCACTACAAACGAATCCTCCTCTCCATGCGGAGCGCTGAGTGGATAATTCGTATTAATGGACATGCAACCTGAAGAGGCCGCCCCTCACCTCAGTTCACACAAGAGGTACAGGGGCTACCCATCCATGATGGCGTGATCCCCACACGGTCCCATGTCCTATCCAGGGTGGACTACCTGGACATGATACACATCCCTTACTCCATTGAGACCCAAAAAACTATCTGGAAATATGCACACCATCCCCTGTTGCAGCCTCAAATCCGTTCCCATGTGTGGCGCTGCCTGAGGCGGGTGTACCATACAGCTGAGCGCTCTAACGCTTTACACTCATCCTGCGTAATGTGTGGCCAGTATGGAACGCTGTTCCACCGCCTGGAGAAGTGTCCTACCTCTAAAGTGTTATGGCGCGAAGTTCAACGTTTACTGGGCCAGAATCAAACACATTCCTTCAGTCTGTCAAGAGATATGTTTGCTTTATCAATGGCCTCCCCCCTTCCACCCTCCCTCCATGCTCTGGTGGTTGCAATCGCCATGTGGACCATCCACACAATTGTCTTAGATGCCATCGCAGGCTCTATCCCCACCCTCCCAGAAGCTGTCCACAGATTCCAGTCTCATTTGGTGGACCAATTTCAAGCGTGGATGTTTGGATACCTCCCACCATGCCGCCAACAGCTGGTATCCTCCTGGTTCCCAGTTTGGTTCATCAAATCAGACTTCTTCCTCCACACGTGTTCAACTGTGGCTACGGCCCCTTCACGCGTTCCCTCCCCTTCCCCATAAGTGGCGTTCCCGCTGGCAACAAGAGATAGCATCACTTCTCTGGGGTGCCTTCCCTGTTACTAAGTGTTGTCTCAGTTGGGTCAATTTTGGAAGTGTCCATCCCATGGTTGGCCTTCCCCGCAATAAATTTAAAATTTAAAAAATTTAAAAATAAAAGGTCTATAATAGTTATTCTTAAGAAAGAGTGATGTATTTTTATAGATGACTGCTGTAATTGGGCACCTATGTTTAGTAGCTATATAAATACTAATGAGATATAAAACTGTTCTAATAAATAGAATAATAAATGCCAATTATGTATATTATTCTTTTATTCTTGAATGGTCAAGGGTTATATAGTAAATTGTAGCTATCAAATTAGATAAAAATGTAAAGATAGTTTGACTGTTGGCCACATTTATTACAGGAGAGTAGCTGATTAAAGAAGAAAACAATTGATAATGTTTTTTTATTGCATTACAGTTTTAATTACATTATTTGTAAAAAATAAGATTGCTATAAAAAACTTCTACTAACCCTTTATTTTACCTTTCTTGAGAGCTTTTGGTTATAGCCCACAATCTTGATCATTGTCAAACATTTGCGTCCCTGGCCTCAGAAGACAAATGTTGTAGGTGAAAATTGGCCAAATAGAGGTATGTCAGACATTTATGAGTCCATGAATAATAAGTAAATGAATTTATTAATAAAGATTTAGTTGGCCAAAAGACCCTGGCCAACTCTCAGTGGAACTATGCAAATTGAGGCAACACTTTTAGAAAAACTAATCAGGTAAATAGCACAAAGTTGGGAAATCCAATCCCTCCAACTTTGCAGCCTATTCTGGGGCACCCATTGAAGGGTCCAACCCAGCCTCATCTAATCCCATTCAAGCACCTACGCGGAAACTGTCCCCTTTTATAGGCATGGCAGAGGTCCCCCAGGGTGAAAAGATTTTCTTGAATGGGGATTGGTTGAAATACATCAAGTTATTACCTCATGGGTACGTTTTGGTCAAAAGTGATTCCCCATCCATCAGTTCATTAAAGAGATGAAAGTTTGTCAAGCCTCAATAGGCTAAAATTGCATATTACCAAATTCATAAATTTCCCAAGCCATACAAACATCAAGCCTCAATGTTTTAAATACATTTATTGATTTAAAAGATAGAGACTCTCTTTACCCCCATGCGGCACCTATTACCTTTAAATTAGACTTTTATTATTTTTTATTAATATTTCCCTATCAGTGGTGAAATATGCCCCTGATTTATATTGTTGGATTTAAGGCGGCAAGCACCAGTGAGCCGTTTTCCAAGCCAAAAATCCAAAAATCATATTCAAATTAAAGGAAGTTTAATAAAAATTCTGCATAACCCCTAATAATAAAAGTTCAAATGTTATTTTTTTATCATGAACAACTACACTTAGGATAAACTGTGACATGTGCATTTGATAAGGTGTTTAATAAGTTTGGGACAATATTGCAAGGTGAGTTATAAAGTCAATTATACTCTTCTTATATTCAAAATAAATATATTTAATTAATTATACAATAGTAAACGTCTACAATTATAAAATATTTTCAGAAATTAGATATAAAGCTTTAAGATGACAATCAATTTTTTTGGCAAAAGTCAGTGATGTATAAAATTAAATGGTCCATTATATTGATGCTAACTGATATATATGTTTAACAACTTTATCTCATATTGATTGCTAACACTAAATATATATAACCTTTGCATACAAAGCAATAGAATCCTCTAGTTAGAAGTAAATTCCTAGAAAAATATATATTGAAAACATTACTCTATCATCATGTTGAATATATCAAGCTAAAGTGTAGCCAGCTATAGTGATAAAATGTTCATGTTCAAAAAAAGATAATCTTGCTGCTAGTCTTATAAAACATCACTTATAATAATTTTGAGTTGTATTATATATTGATTATTAGGTATTTAATCTAGACAGAATGTAAATACTATATTTTATCAGTTGAACAGTAGAGAAAAGATAAGTGAAATTATAAGTACATTGCAAAAAGATTTTATTTACTAGCAACAAACAATGAATTTTTTAGGATATATTAATTTAGTTGTAAATTTTTTAAAAATATTTAAAGTAAATTTAGTTAAATACATTAGATAAATCAGTAGAAGCTTTTTCTTTCCACTTGAGATCACTTTTGAGTAATTTTGGAAAACAAGTTAATTATTCACCATTGCATCACTGTACCAATCTTCCAGTTCATGTCTTGGATCCACCACCTGCTGCCCCAGTGTGGAGCAGCAGTGCTCCACCTGATAGCATTTACCACCCAGCAGGCAAACGCGTGAGGACTGGCTCATCAAGCCTGCCTAATGCAACTGGCCAGTTTGTCCCTCTAAGGGACTTATTTATGCATCTAGCAAGTCCACCCAATCTGAACCTAACCCCATAGACCTACCCTGATCCAATATTTCTTTTTCCTCCACATTGAGTACAGATGTCTCTTCCCATACACCAACAAAGTGATAATTGATCTGGCAATGGCCACCTATGCACCAGATGGGTTTATTGACTTCTGCCCTTACAAGGGCTATTTTGATATAGGCTTTTCCACTGAAGAGGATGCAGCCACTGCAGCAGCTACGCCCTTAATATAAAAACACACCCATTATCACCACCTGTACATGCCTCTCCAATGATATCAAACTTGTGGTGACCTTTGCAAAGCATTCATACCTTCCCCCTCAAACACTCTATGAAGAATTGATGACAGGGCTATCCAAATATGGCACAGACTTATCGTCCACTTCTTTGTCTTGAGTGGTGCTGAATGACTAGTGGCACCTCAGACAATGGCCACCATTACTCCACTCCAGCTAACCATAGCCCAGCTCATCCCACCGTGTGCCTATATCCCATCTGCACAGGATCACTTCTTTGAGGCTTGCATCAACAATGACTGCACAGTTTGCCCCCTCTGCCATGAATTGATCATTCCAAAAAGGACTGTTGATACAGTTTAAAAAATGAGGGAAACGCTAAGACCACCCATAAGGCCACACAAACAATTTTCAAGTGAGGATTTTGGCTGCCCTTCACCCCCTCCAGCTGAGCGCTCAAAAACCAGTGAAAATTTGCAACCAAAGTGCAAGCTGGCCAATTTTCTCACAATCTACCTAATTGGGAGCAGTCTGGACCCAAAATTCAATTTAAACAATTTCCTATCCTAAAAATTACCCAACCACAGCCAGGTTTCTCTGACTCAATCCCTCTCAACTAAAATCCCTGGGACTTATTGGATGAAGTAAATGAATCTGGTGAAATTTTCCCACCTCCAGACTTTCCAATTTATTTAGATCCATATCCACCTTCAGACTTTGATGCCCCATTCCCACCCAAGAAATATGTCTCTAAACCTAATGCTATACTTTTCTTGGATGACCATTAGCTTGCCAAGGCCGCGGTGGCCTCACCCAAGAGTCACCATCTCCATGATGCCATGGCACTCTCTGTCACTGAATTTAAGGAAGGGCTTCAAATCATCCTGTTCCCTCCCAATTTTCCTGAGGTTGCAAAAGTGGAAATTGACCGATTAACTGAAACTTCCACCTCCACAGTCAAGAATGATGCTTCACTGGCATATTTTTCCCCCACCTCTCATATCACCAGAGCCAATATTACAAAATTTGCCAAGCTTCCTGGTGCATGCATACAAGCTGAACACCATGTTGCTGAACTCCTGGAGGCTATGCTAAATGCCCAAATTGTCAATGACAATATCAAAACTTATCTATTCAACCTTGACCCTCATCTTGTGGATGTCCCAACCCCCTTGCTCTCAGCATTATTCTGTCTCTTCAATGGTAGCCTGATGATGATCCACCTGATCCCCCTCCCCCTCTGCCATGGTGGAATAAGTGGCTCGCCGCTGTTCTACCTGGTAGATTATATTCATGTTTAGATGTCATGCCGCTTGTTTAAGGTGTTTACTTTGTGTTTTCAGTTTGCTTATTTAGTTTTAGTTTTGTTAATGTCCATCCCCAGGTCAGCTTACCTCAAATATATTAAATTTTAGATAATTCAGTAGAAAATTATGGCTTATCCATAACAATCAGCTTAAAGTCTTGAGTAATAGACCCAAAAAGAACTCAAAAGCTTCATGATGGGGGAGAATTCTTAGATCAGTAGCTTTAAAAATTTTATACTTTTAAATGATTAATTGTCACATTTTCTTGAGTTTTTATATGCCCTTAAGGGCACCCAGTGAAGACAACTTTGAGGGATAAATCCTAGGATACTGCCCCACTTCACTGAGGCTGTGCAAATCTAAGCACCACAAATGTGGTCCTGACCATGGGTGGGGTGGCTCACATCTCTTTTTTAAAATGACATATTCCTTACTGTTTGGTATACCAGGTAGCAAAGGCTACCCAACCAGTTTAGTTATGCCTCCCATTCTTTACTGCGAGAAATAAGATCATACTGAACCCCAAGTTGGACTTATTTGGGGAAAGAGGATTGTCATGGCTTTATAAAGCTATTTCTAGCTGTTTTATGACTAAAGACAAGGAGCTTGTTGCTTTTACTCTTTCTTTAGGGAAGCAACGCTGGTTTCTGGAAAAATATACCATACATCACCTCCCCCCATATTGTGCACCAGACCCTGTACCCCTCCTTATCTGCAAGCAGACATGTAGGAACATATTTAATCAGGATCTATGGTCATACAAGATGACCAGAGGATAACTAACATCTTTATTAGTATGCTTCATACCATAGGAGAACACTTTATCACACAGCATCCGCTGATGGATATACCATGAAGATATGTTTTGCCATCTCCTCCCCTCCACATACCTTACAGGCATACTGAAGGTAATCCTCCTTATGCTTACTCCATTTGTGTAGATTCGCCCCAGTGACCAAGAAATAACTGTGGAATTGGAAGATAAAGTTCTGAACTGGTATAGACCAGCATCCCTTAACCCTCCTCCCCCACAGGTCCATCAGGCTATGTCACTTTTTACAAGTGATCCAGGACAATAACGTCAAGAAGAACATTCTTTCCTATAGTACTTGGAACTTGGCAGTTGTGAGCTCTGAGAGGCAGACATCTTCACCACCTCCCACCTTTAGCCAGTCCTGAAGGACAAAGAGGCTTTCCCATCTGGGGTGCCTCCATCCTTCTCTTCTTCACTAGAATACCCACCAATACTGCCCTCCACGACCTTCTGAACAGGATTCCCCAGCCTTTAATGCAGCCAGAGAAGAAATTGCTTCCCTCTGCAAGAAGGCAGTTCAGTTGCTTCCACAACACCTCATGACTTCCTTACCAGCACCTTAGAGGCATTGGCAACATTGTTAGCTGCTTTCACTATAAGCACTCTTCAGCCATTGACATCAAGGAGGTCCCCCCAGTGAACCTGCCCCAAAAAGTGCTTGAAGGCCTTGCGCAGATGGAGTTCCATCTCCAGTCCCCAGGATCCTCCCCAAAGGGGAATTTCTTGATTCCTAACAATGGTCCACTCTCCACCCTCTAATCTACCTTTGCTGCCTGCCCAAGCTCAAAAGTAATCTCTCCAGTAGCCTGGTAGATTCCCTGCGCTTGGTATGGCCACTTTATTGATGCCCCAGCTAACACCAAAATCCTTGCTGTTTTTGTCTCTGCAAGCCTTAGCAATGTAGTACTCTACTATTGTAAACCAACAAATTTACTTTCCCTCCCTGGCGACCCATGAAATACACTTCAGCTGAAGTGCTTTGATCATACTCTTGACGTTAATCAGACTGATGATCCCTTTTTCACCTCCTGACACAAGTTAAAATAACTGGTTTTGATGCTCTCCCCTGCCAGATGAACTTGATTACTGAACTCCTTATTCTTTTTATGGAAGATGTCTGTGTTGGAACACTTCTGGCAATGTACCAAAATTCATGAAATAATGAAAATGTTCATGACAAATTGAGCCATTGCCACTTCCAAGCCGCTTTCTTAAGGTTGCTTTTGATTTTGAGCCATATTTTATGCAGCGACGCCCACCCAGGGATGAGACACCCAAGGTACAGAAACTCCTCCTTTTTTCCATCCAGGGGATTAGCCCTTTAGTGCCACATCCAACGTCATCATTCTGCCAATGGGCCAAGCCCTGAATTTGACTGATTGACCTTTGCGTTGCTTAAGATTTGGTACATCTTCAGAATGTTCATCACCACTTTCTCATTTGATGAAACAAAAATCCACAATCATCTGCAAACATCAAGCGTAAATAATCCTCCCCATTGATGGTAAGTTTCTTTCTAACCAACTTGTGAGAGCCACTAAGAGGGTCTCTATTGCAAGAACAAACAACAGATGAGATAGAGGATCTCCCTGACGCACGTCCCTACACACTTTAAAAGGGTGGAAGAGGACCCTATTGATATTGACTACCAATGAGGCTTCCCCATAAATTGCTTTAAGCAGTCTCAACAAATGCCCCTTGATTCCAACACTACTTAACAATTCCCAAAGGAACTCATGATTCACTTTGTTATACGCCTTCTCTTGATCAAGAAACAGTAGCCACCCCTTCTGTGTCACGGATAGTGCTCCCAAGGCCCAGCCCGCCCCCAGTCCTACACCACTCCCACCATATGTGGCTGTACCAACTCTGAATGGTCCTATCCAAACGGAGGGCCTGCTGGGCACGCCAGGCTGAGGTGCGGTGCACTGACCTCTGTCGCCTCAGGCCACTCTGGCTCCCCACTAGCCAGGGCAGGACCACTACAAAAGGATCTCGGCGCATCTGCCCCCTTCCTTCCCTCCTGATGCACTGCCATCTGCTCCCCAGAACTCGCTTCAAATAAATAAATTTAAATAAAGCAGGTTCAGCAAAAAGCGGCCTTTTATTGAAAGTGGATTCAAAGTTAGAATAGAATTTTAAAGTGAGGGCCATTTGGGCTGACCTCGCTCTGAAATACCTCCAAAAAAGTTTAAATGAATTGTGTGTCATAAGGGCGCAAAAGCCTCTGAAATTGTTGGCATCCAGGCAACTTGGCGGTGAAATGGGGGAACATCAAAATGACAAACAGTAAAATGATTTATTTAAATTATTACGCTATTGACCCAAATAAGAAAATCCTATTTGGAGTAGCATAATTGCAACTATTGACATACACAAATCCCATAATTTTCATCTTATGGGATTTATGTACAATCATCAATAGTTACACTCTGGTCATACTGCTTACTTGCCATTCTTCTATCAGGTGAAACAGCATCAAATTGAGGTAATTAAACGTCCTGGAATAAACCCATTAGGTTCTTTCCCAACAACGTCCGCTATAATCCCCTTTAGTTGATTGGTTAGGATCTTCATTAAGATCTTATAGTCTACGTTAAGCAGAGTTAATGGTCGATAGTTCCCATGAGGGAGGGATCGCCATTCTTATACAATAATACCACAATGCCTTTCAAAAACTCTGGCTCTTTGGTACCAGAGACTAGGGTTGATTTTAGAGCTCAGCAAGTATCTCAGACATTTCTGCCTGAAATAACTTGTAGATCTTAAGAATCAACCCATCCTCACCAGGAACCTTGCCATTATTTTCATTGCAGATGTCATCTGACACCTCTGACTTGTGGATCTTGCTACATAACAGCTTCTGAGTCTCCATAGCAATACCACCAGTCTGCTTGTAAGTACTTTTGTTGCCCCTGGGTCATTATCTGAGGGCCATAAAGGTCCTCATAGTAAGTCTTGGCCACTTTATCCATGCGAGCTGCATCCTCTACCTCAACTCCCTCATAGCAAAGTGGCAAGATCCTTGCTAAAGGTTTGAAGCCCTACTGCTTTTCGTATTAAGGGCAACATTGCTGTTAGAGTCCTCATACCACCTAGAGTTTCTTTGTTTGAGGCGTTACACTATGAAGGCTCCCATTGATTTCGCATAAAATTCAGCCTTGTCCATGTAGGCAGATTTCCCATAAATGCATTCTTCTTGCAGGTACTCTCAAAGCTCCTCTCCAAGGTTTCCTACCTTGAACGTATGGCCTCTAGCTACCTCCCAAAGATTTCACATGCCATCTTGAGATCAGCCTTCATCTGCAACCATTTTATTAATGCATCTGGCTTCCCTACAATTTGGCTACTTTTTCATCTCACCTTTGTCTCGTGCTTTTCTGCAGAAGATACTTTAGGAAATCAGGGCTCAGTCTCCAGATCCCTTTCCCTGCAGAAGCAGCCTGAGGGTCACTGATCTGCAGTTCTGGGGGCTTGTGGTCCAAAGCACCTGCATAATGATTCTGAAGGATCAACTTTCAGAGACTCAGGAGAGGCTGGGGTACTGACACAAGGTCAATGCGGGAGAAATGATCCCCTAAACTTGAATCCACCCAGTCTCTACTTCCTCACCACATCCCTCTCTCTACACATCTAGTAAGCCAAGGTCAATCACTAAACTGGCCAACTCATGGGCTCCAGAATCAGAGCTCCAGTTACCTGAAGCCCTAACCCTGTCATCCCTAAAGCAGACACAGTTCATGTCTCCCCAAGAAAAACTGACCCCAATGCATTCCTCCTTGATCCTCAGGACAACCTTCTGGAAGAATGCATTCCTTTCAGACCTTGAATTGGGCACATATAAGCCAATAAACCAAATTGATTATATACCAAACATTAACATTACTGCCACTGCCCTTTCTGGGACCAATACCTTTTTTGTTCAACAGCTTAACCTTGTCCGCCCAATAGACCAAAATACTCCCTTTGGTTCTCTCTCCCTCCCTTTTTTCCTCCCCTAAGGACAAGTCTGAGTTTAGTCAATTCACCAAGTGAGGATAAAATGACTGTTTCAGAGGAAATTGGAAAGACCAATCCTATTCCACTCCAGGTTTAACTTAGTTTTGGTGAGGAAGCAGATGTCAATCCCATGTTGTTGCAATCAGAATTTCACTTGATGCCACTGCCTGAGGACATTCAGACCCCATTCGTTAGCAAATTCAACTCTGATTGCCATAGGTTAAAAACTAAAGAGGCTTCAGTGCTAGGATCTGGGGGGTCACCACCCTCTTCCACCTCAGCTGATTATTGGGACCACGTTTCTTCTACTTTTTTAAATAATAAACTGGGCCAGGGTGTTGGCTGCTCGGTCACAGAATCCATTAGAATCTTAGCCTTTCTGTGGTCCTTAACTGACCCCTCCCCTTCAGTTAGAAGGCATTGGGTCAGAAGGCTATGGCTCACTATTGCTAGCGGTCAGAACTCCCCTTACCTCCACCTCTTCCCCTACAGGCCTAGTGTGCTCCACCCCACCTAAATTCATTGTGGTAGCTCGCCTCTTTCATGATCAAGTGATGGGAAGAACCCCATACATTCAAGAAGAAACCTGCTCCAGAATGTCCTTTGCAGATAGGGACAGAGTCACTAATCTCGATTTGGAGTCTAGCAGCTTCCCTCGCCTTCCAGGAACACTTTGACTCCTTACTAACTTTCTTGGCACTTTTCAGCATCTCAATCACCGCCTCCAGATTGGAGTTGCCAGCCGTCTCCTCCTTTGCCTTGGCTGACAACTCAATCAGCTTCTCCAACGCCTTCTGGAGAGCCAACTTATCTTTCTCTGAGGACACCATTTCTGGCACCCCCTCACTAGGCCTATTAGGCTTGTCCACTGCCGCATGAGGTTTAGACTGATGACATTTAGCTCTGATGTGCCCCTTCAGGCCACACAAGAAGAACCTGTCCAGCGGCACCATAGGACATTACAGGTCCCTACAGTAACTGAACAAAGCAAATATCTATATAAATTTTAAGTTCAACTTTCAAAACCCAGTCCCCAGAGCCCATGGTGAACTTTTTCAAGCTACTGTCCTTCTTATTCACTTATTTACCAACATGTTCTCATTAAAAGAGATCACTCTGCTAAAGCCTTTCAGCTGAGACATCATGGCCCCTCTAGTGACAACAGGTTGCATGTCCCTCAGTATGAACCTTCTTATCTCAATGCCAATCTTGAGACATTAGGCCTCCTCACTCTTGGTGCTCAAACTAGCAGCCAAAACCTGTTTTTTGAAGTATAAACTGAAAAAGTTATAAGTTTTAACCCAGGAGCCAAATGTGTCCTATGGAGTGGGACAAACCCACACACCTCAATAATGAAGCCCATGAACATATTCTTAGACCACCCAGCCTTCACCTCCACATCGTGAACCCTTTCAGAGGCTCTCCACCATGACAGCTGTCAAATCATATGAGGGGATGGAGTTCCCTCTTCAAAAGCGTGGTTCTGACTCCAAATCCATTAGCAGCCACTGTCAACCAGGAGATCAGAGCCTTTGGGTCAGTGGGGGCCACTCCCACTTTTAATTTGTTAGCAGAGTTGGTATTTCTGGATTGTTTTGTAATGGAGTTCTCCTATCTGGGCCCTTTTTGTGCAGGAACCATTGCAGCCATTTTGGATCAATCCATCAATTTGGTACATGAGTGCTCTCACCTTTTGCTGCATCAGTGCAAGCCTACATAAGCTACTGACTGCTATCCAGGTTTCAAGTCAACCTGAAAAAGTGGTGATTATTGTAGACAGGTGTACAAGTACAGCCAATCAGGATTGCCTCACCTTTTTAACTGATATCTGATTTTGCAGAACCCCGCCTCATAGTAGAACATTGCAGCAGACAATATGTCTGACTCTTGCCCCCCTTCCTGGCCATGAACCATCTTAAGGATAGTGGAAGCACCTGCAAGAAAAGGTTAGATCACAGTTATTAGCTACCATCCCACACCTCTTTTAGGCCACTAATATACCCTTCTGTGGTGCCTCTTTGGGTTTTGGGTGTTGTCTACTCACCCATGTTTCCACAGGATTTCCACAGTCGCACCACGCAAAGACCCCATATTACCCTAACTAGCTACCTCCTTATTACTATTTTCCACAATTTCTCTTTTTTATTTTATGCTTCCTTTTGTGATAAAACATTGGGATGCCGCAGGTGGAGAACGTCTTGATTTGTAAACTTTTAAAAGTTTTTAGAATTAATTTAGGGGAAGCCAATCATGGCGTGCCCCATCACCTCTGCCAACCTCATTTCCCAGAAACGTTCTATTATGTTGACCCTTTTCACTATTAAAACTGCTAAGAACCTAAAACCCAAGAAGAGAATGAAGCGCCCAAGTTTGGAGTGTTTTTTTAGTACTAGATGGTCCCAAGTTTGGAGTGTTAAAACTCCAGACAGTCCCTCATTAGTCCAGTGCCCTTAATTGTGAGGGTACTGGCCTTATTTGTTTAAATTTACCCATTTTATAAAGCATTTCCTTTGGCAATTTATTTAGTTTTTTTATTTCTTCTTGAAGCATTTTAGTGCATCTTGGCACCATTGCAACCATCATGCGCCCACTGAGATGTATACCCCCTCATTATTTGGAGGGCCTTAGGGCCTTCTTAACAATAGTTACTTTGGTCACTTAGGTGGTTCCTTGGGAACTGAAAAGTCGATAATCAGAGCTATCTTGGACTCCCCTGATCCTAAAAAAGCAATGTTTTATCTTGTAGAAAAGTTATAAAAGCAATTCTGATGCTTTTAGCTCAAGTCATTAATGGTATAGATTTGACATCTTCCCTTTTCCTCCCTCAGCTGTTTTTGTTATATAAATGAATAAAAAAACTTTATCTTGAATGGCATTTGATTCTTTTTCTTTATTTATTGACTTGGAAAATATCTTGTACTTTGGCATTGAGCACTTTTCCTTATATTAAAGAGTAATGAGGCAGGCTGACAAAGGACAAATATACCATGCCTAGTTTTCTATTTCTAATAATGGTTTCAAGCCTGTTTCTAACAAATTCACATTGGAGTGATAACAGGAATCACCTCACTAGGCTAACCACCCCTCATTTTTCTTTTATATCAAATAATGATTTTTACTCACCTATATTGCTGTGCACCTCTCTATGAAGAGTAAGATGCTGTATTAATTATTAAAATACATATGAATGCTTTAAATTAGTATATATATGGCTACTCATTATTATATGTTGTTGTTTGTATGCAATAATCTGATAATTTCTGATAACCCATTTTAACTAAGATCCCATATGACATTTATATAAGCTTTCATTATTGCTCTTTAGACATGATGAGATCTTATTAAGTACATTACTTCTACCTACTAATAAACACTAGATATAAATTATTATTTCTTTGTATAGTTTGTGAGAAGGCAATAAATTTATACCGCTGCCTAAAACAAATAGCATATTTAGATAAATTCATATTTAGGTATTTATATATTTTAGTACTTTTGGAGCCTAACATGTGGTTGGGGAGCATCCACAGATTTTATCTGCAATGCCAGACAAAAACTAATAAGATACTCACAACATGGCACCATGGAGCAAGCTTAAGCCATGTTGGATGGGAAGTGTGGTCATGTGGTTCACTGGCTTGTGGCAGTTGATTCAAGTAGCATTTAAAGGTTGAAAATATGGGGCAGGAGCGTTAGACTTATTAGGTATTAGATTGGAAAGCTCAGGGTTAAATTTTTCAGGATGCATGCCATGTGCATCACTTTAAGTTACTAGGAAAGAAGAGATCAGTAAATAAAATCAGTCTGGAATCAGGAAAATTCTTGAGTTGCTGGCAACTTTTTGGGCATATAGTTTAGAAAGAGATATTTTTTTTCTGCATCAATGCATGAGTGATCTGCAGCATATTCCAACTTTTTATTACAAAGTGGGCCTCTTTGGAGAAATCTAGGAAGTTGATAAGGGGGAATACTTTTGAGAAGTAGCTCCATTAGAACATGAAAGGTATGGCAGAGGAGGGTATCTGTCATGGTTAAATGACATAATAGTAGGGTCAGATTGTAGTAAAGAAAAGCGTGAAGAAGCCAAGAGGAACAAGCTAATGAACCTTCTAGACCTGACGCACACCCTGGACCAACTCTAGGTAAGGGAAAAATATTCCCATTTTTGTTCTAAGATTGCGTCTGATAGGCCTGGGGCGTTACATCCTCAGCCTTGTGGTGCACCAATTATTCATTTCATAAAGATGGTAAAATACGGTTGGTAGGGAAATGAGGTTTCAAATACTATTTGGTTTACCATATTCCCAAAATTTGGAAAAAACAATTGTGTTCAATTACATAAGTTTGATCATACTCAAGCTATAGTACCACAAAGGTGGTTGGTTTATGTGTATTGGTTGGAATGGGTGCAGTGCATTGCCCAATGGAAAGTGATACTCCCAACACTGTTTAATTAGTGTTTTGTGACCAACTTTCTTTGTTGGTCAATTAGTTAATAATAGAACCTCATTCATTTATTTTTAAATATGTGCATTTTTTGGTGCTGTATGTCGACCTTCATGAGGTCTCAGATAATGAAATTTGTGCAATCCTCACCCAGAGGCCTTTGTGCACCATTCTCTTTTGTGGTGTCATGTTTCCCCTCTTGTTAATGAATTGTTACCAGGTTTAGGGCAGGGCTTTCCCCACCACCTTTCTAAGAACGTGAGTGTTACATACATGCACCTGACAGAGTTGATAGGGCCAGAAGCTGAATTGACAGTGAGATGATAGTAGATGTGTGGGTGGGGAAGCCCTTATGAGAGCAGAATTGTCACTGAGTAGTGGGGTCAGGAGGTGGGTTAAAGGATTAGCTGGCTAAATCTTTTAAGCTGCATGTTATAAGATTGATAAGAATTATTCACTCATTTATGGTAACAAGCTGAGTTAAGATGGCCAAATATGGGCTTGCAATAAGCAATGGCTAGATGAACTTGGAGCGTTCAGGTTCCAAACCCATTGACCAGTGCAATTTTATTTGGAGCTTGAGCTGCAATTTTCTTTGTAATATTTATAAAGATTAAGGTTGGTTGGCTGACACAGTTTGAGAAGTGCCTGCAGCAGTCAAGGGAGAATCATGGAGGATTGATCCCTCTTTTTTAAAACATCTATGGGATGGCAACAGGAGCTTTTCTTTCCTGTAACAATCACTTTAGTTACTACAATTTGATTCAAACAGCAATTTTGTTAATCACACAGGAGAGATGGGTGACTTTATTAATAAATTTTATACAACCTGGGCGAGTGTCGCATCAAGTGGTGAGCTAAACGGTGCACCCAAGGGCAAGAAACGCCCTGGAGGGGGATCAGGAACCCAATCCACCAAGAAACCACAAACTCAGACACTGTCCAGGTTTATGGTATTTACTATAAAACAAGATCAGTACATGTACATCCAATACAACCAACCCCTTTCAAAGGTGGAACATGAGCTCTGACTCTTCCTTGGGGATGAGTCCCCCAACCCTGTGGGAGAGAACAAGTGAGGCACAGCCCTCCCTTTTCCCTCACGCGGTATATGTCACCACCAACAACATGCCATGGCTAGATCAATATTGGTTTTGAAACAGCCGATGAAGCTGATGCTGCAGCAAAAGTCTGCATCGAAATTGCCCTCCCTGAGGGCAAAAAATAGTGCGCACTGTGCACACCAGATGGAACAAAGCAAAAGCTTTGTTCATTTCATTTGACTCGCTCCCTACCAACCTTCCTCATAAGGTAATCGAGGAGGAGATCCACAAAGGCCTTGTAGCCTACAGAGAAATTATGCAACTCAAATTACAAAGATTTTGCTTGATGCCCACCCTGTGCACAGGCAAGGCAATCGCCATGATCAACCCATTCCCCAAAGTGGAAGATGACTTATCAAGAATCCCCCGCACAGAAGAGTTTCACTTTGCAGATGAGGGACAGTCATCTGCATTCTGAGTTACATTGGAATGTGAACCGCCTATATGCAACCACTGCAGTTCATTAGGACACAAGGAACACGCATGCCCCATGAAGGAGGGCTTAATGGAAGCAGACTACTGTGAGGAAGCCATGGATAAAAAGTAATGAAAACTTCGCCAGAATGACTGATGGTCAACACCCATTCCTCTGGGGTGAAGATGAACTTTACTCCGTTGTGGACCCAGTTACAAACAAACAACGCAAAGTGGCACAAAAAGCCCGCAAGCAGGGTAGCGGCCAAAGTGGCGGTGCACGCAGAATCATCCATTGACCCTCAGACAAATTTGGGAGACCATTTTGGATATACACTGAGCCAACCAATCAGAACAATATGCCCAGGTTAAAAATTTTCACAGCAACTCAACATAGTCACCAAGCGACATCAATCATGCACACATTGAGGAACAATTCAGCCGCAATATGGATGAAAATGCGGTGCACAATTCTCCAAATTTGAACCCCAAAATTATAGAGCCCAATCAGCACCCCACATTGAACCATCATGAGACATGTGCAGGAAAAGATAACACAAATTCAAAAAACTGCAATTCCCACGAAAAATTAGGTCAGATCAAGGGAACTGACAATATCACTGATAGAGTTGGAGTACATATGTGGAGCATGACAAAAATGAGTTGTGGTGGGATAAGGCCAGAGGGTCCTCCCAACCGCTCCTGAGGCGCCACGGGCACCTCAGTGTCAATAGGGATGCTAAACATCGCGGGAGCCAGGGCTCAAACGACCCAAGCCAAAAAGCGGGATTTCCTGCAAAAACCCCTTGTAGAAATCTTTTATTTATTGCGGGGAAGGCCGACCATGGGATGGACACTTCCGAATATGACTCAGACGAGACAAAACTTAGTACCAGGGGAGGCACCTCAGAGAAGCGATGCTATTTCTTGTTGCCAGCAGGAACGCCACTTATGGGAAGGGAGAGGGAACGTGTGTAGGGGACGTAGCCACTATTGAGCACGTGTGGAGGAAGGGGTCTGATTTGATGAACCAGACTGGGAACCAGGAGGAGACCAGCTGTCAGCGACGCGGTGGGAGATATCCAAACATCCATGCTTGAAAGTGATCCACCAAATGAGACCAGAATCTGTGGACAGCTTCAGGGAGGGTGGGGATGGATCCAGCGATGGCATCCAAGACAATCGTGTGGATAGTCCACATGGCGATTGCAACCACCAGAGCACGGAGGGAGGGTGGGAGGGGGAGGCCATTGATGAAGCAAACATATCTCTTGACAGACTGAAGGGATGTGTTTGATCCTGGACTAGCAGACGTTGGACTTCGCGCCATATTACTTTAGAGGTGGGGCACTTCTCCAGGCGGTGGAACAGCGTTCCATACTGGCCACACACGACACAGGATGAGTGTAAAGCATTAGAGCGCTCAGCTGTATGATACACCCGCCTCAGGCAGCGCCACGCATGGGAGCGGACTTGAGGCTGCAACAGAGGATGGTGTGCGTATTTCCAGATAGTCTTTTGGGTCTCGGTGGAATAAGGGATGTCCATCATGTCCAGGTAGTCCACCCTGGATAGGACTTGGGGTCGAATGGGGATCACGCCATCATGGATGGGTAGCCCCTGTACCTCTTGTGTGAACTGAGGAGAGTGGCGGCCTCTTTGGGTTGTATGTCCACTGATACAAATTCTCCACTCTGCGCTTCACATGGAGAGTAGGATTCGTTTGTAGTGGGTTTTGGTCCTGTGAGGACCTGTGGCTGATGTGTGTGATGGAGGTATTTCATCAGGGAGTGGGGGTTTGATGGATTGTTGAGGCCCAAGGCTTGGGAGAAGTTGGAGTGGGCCGCACGGGACCAGTGTTGGGATGGGAGTGTAGGAGCAGTGACGGCCACAATCCAGGTGCCTAGGATCTTGGCGGCATGGGCTTTGAAGTCAAGCAGGCCCATGCCACCATGATGATGAGGGCCAAACATGACCTCTAGCCGTACTGGTGGAGGGCGGCCTGACCAAAGCCAACCTTGTAGCAAAGCATACAGGGATTTGAAGAAGCTTGGGGAGAAGGGGATGGCATGGGCTCCGAACCAGACTTAAAATAGGAGCATAGAGTTGGCAAGAACAACCCTGCCAGTGAGGGTAGTAGGGTGGGCTCTGAGAGAGGTGATTTGCTTCATCACGTTGTCCAGTATATGGCACTCCATTACTGCTGACGTGTATCCACCTGCCTCCAACCACACGCCCAGATGGCGTAGCGGTCCTATGGTAGGTCGTGGCACAAAGGGGAGCACCAGTGGAGCGGTGTGTTTTGAGTTAGTAAGGCGTGGATGTGGGTGAGCAGATGGCTGGGTTGGGAACTACTTTCTGGGGACCAGCTGTTCTGAAACTGACCAAGGAAGATGATTTTGGTTTTGGAGGCGTTCAGTGCCGCGCTGCTTACCCGGGAATATTCCTGGATGAGGGCTTCAAGCGCGCGTGCATCTTTGTTATTAGACACCCCCACCACGCAATTATCTGCAAATGCCATCATCTTGACTGGGGTTTGGCCTGGCACATGGACCCCAGTGAGTTGGGCATTCACGTTTCGCAGTAGTGGGTCAAGGCTGAAGTTGTATGAGAGTGGGCTCAGGGGGTCCCCTTGTCGCAGGCCCCTTTGAGGACGGACTACTTGCGTTAGGAAACCTGGGCCGCGCACTGCCATTGTTGCAGATTCCGTGAGTAGCATCACCCAGTTAATGAAGCGGGGAGGTAGGCGGAATTGTTGGAGGCAGGCCCTAAGGTATTCCCAGTTTACTCTATCATAGGCCTTTTGTTGGTCCAAGAAAACAAGTGCCCCAGAGGCTGTGGACTGACACACATTAGCCACAGAGTGCACGTTATCCCAAATTGACCTTCTGGGGATGAAACCAAATTGTTCTGGGGAGATGGTGGCAGATGCTACAGTCCCTAACCGGTTAGCCATGATTTTGGTTAAAATTTTGGTGTCTGTGTTTGTTAGAGAAATGGGGCGCCAGTTGGCTAAGTCTAGCCTATCCCCTTTCTTGAAGAGTGTGAACATAAAGCCCTCATGTCCTCCTGGTAGGAGGCGCGTTTCCAACAGGCTTTGGTTGAGTGAGGCTAGCAGCAATGGGGATATATACTTAAAATATTTTTTGTAGAACTCATATGGAATGCCATCTGGGCCTGGGCATTTTTGGTTTGGCGCACTGCGAATGGTATCATAATTTGTTCAGAGTAATTAAATTCATTATTTCTGGGTATTGGAAAATGGTGCAAATATGAGCTCGGTTAAGAAATTCTGCCATTTCAGCTGGCTGAATTGGTTCAGCTCGGTATAACTTGGAGTAATATCTTTGCATTTTGATTGCCACTTCGGCTGGTGTGTCTGCAATGGAATTATCCAATCTTCGCACCTGTGTGCAGGCCACACTCTGGCGTGGTGCAAAATTTTTTTGAAGAAGTATGTGGTGCACTTGTCGCCTTTAGTGATGCGTGTGGCCCTGTACTGGACACTAACCCGATGTTTGTGTTGCCTTTCAAGTGCGTTGAGGTGGGCGGCTGCCTCCTCCCACTTCTGGCCCCATGCAGGGCTATATCCTGAGGCTGGAATGTTGGACTCCAATTGAGCCAATTCTGCCAGCATGCGCGATATAACCGCCAATGTGGCTCATGAGCATCTGGATGAGAGATGGCGATAGTGGCGGATGGTGTCTTCTTTGAAAGTTGCCCATGTGGAAATGGGGTCCGCACAAAACGGTGCAACAAACAATTTTGCCAAAGTTGCCTCTTCCACCCACATGAAAATCCTGGCGACGTGAGCTCTGGGGGCGTATTTTGTACCAATGTGGGGCCTTTGCAACTGTGACGGGTAAGTGGTATGTTATTGAGACCAGTCGGTGGTTGAAGAATTCCATTTTTGTTGTTTTGTAGTGGGAGATGTGGGGTTGGAATTTCGCTGGCGCTAGAATAAGGTTGATGCAGGTCATGGACCTTAATTGGCCGTTGTGGATGTGGGGACGCGTCATGTTTTTGAGCAGTGGGGCATGTTGTGGCAGCGCGTCCATTAACCCAAGGGTGGCTTTTAGAACGCGTAGTTCTACGTGACCCTGTGGGGCATGGGGTGAGGGCAGCCACCGGTCCGTTGGTGAGGTTAGCCAACAGTTCATGTCGCCAATTAGGAAAGAATTGGGGGGTAGCGGGAGGATTTGACTGATGAGAAAAATTCTAACGCTCATGTGCACCATTTGGGGCGTAAATGTTGACAATTGTGTGTGCAACATCAGCCCATGAGAAGGTGACAACGAGCACTCAGCCATTTAGGAATGTTTCTGAAGATGTAAATTTGAATAAATTGTTTTTCGAATTAGCACCCCACAGTGCTTTGACCAAAAGGATAGGGATGGTAGGAGCATTGTTTTCCAAGCTTCCTCGGAACCTCATGGACAGTGGGACTCCTGGATGGCCAGGATATCCACGGGTAAATTGTTTTGTAAAAAACTCAGTTTCTAGCCCAGGACAGGGAGGCCTTGAGTCTGGCAATATTCAGCGTCCCTAGAGTGAAGGTTTCCCCTATCACACCTTAGGTGCGAGGGGTGGGCCCCTGGGCCCACCAGCCTCTTCCAGGTCCCCACAGGCTTTCACAGCAGCGCGGGTATTAGCAGCAATGCTATTGGGGTTTTTGTTAATTTTTGCGGAAAGAGTCGCGTTGGCTTTGGCCTTCACTTTTTGTTTTCCTGACGTCGGACGAATTTTTTGCGGTGCAGATAAGTTTGGTGCACCATCAAGTGGGGCAAAATTTTTTTTTGGTTGGGATAGGTCCCAAGTCAGTTTTGACCAGGGCTTGGGTGCAGCAATTGGGTGAGATCAAATCTCCCATTGGATCCTCAGATTGAGTGGCCCGTTCAGCATGGGCCTCCCAATCTGATTGGGTGATGAATTCCCAAGTTGCTTCCGCTGCGAAGGTCTCCATGTCCTCCTGGCGTTGTGAGTGTGGGATAGTGGTGGTGGCCTTGGCCACTTCCTTGGCCGCGGTCCTACGGGCCTGCTTGGCCTTCTTCCACTCTTGTGGTGAGATGGGCTTTACCAATAGGTAGCAGCCTTGTGCTCCCCACGGGAAAGCCTCCTTGGTGCTTGCAGTTGGTTCGTAGTGCGCCTCTCTACTGGCCATGGCCGCCGAGGGTGCTCTTGGAATGTGACGCCCTCTTTGATGGGGCATGTATGCGCCTTATGGCCGAACACATCACAGTGGGTGCAAATGGGGGGCGCGCTGTCCACGGTTACCCAGAATGGGTGGGTGGTGTGCCCTGTGATGTCAATAAAGGTGGAGTGTGGGATCTGGGTTAGGTCCTTCACGATCTCCTCAGTTGGGGTCAGAACTGTGATGGCTTTGCCGGTGCACAGGTGTGGCATCAGCGTGAAATGTTGCATTTCGAAAGATTGTATTTCGCCATATATGGCGAGACCATCTTTCAGGTGTTGCTCCAAAATGTCACGTTTTACCGTAGTAGGCAAAAAGTCAAATGTGAGGAAAATTGGGTTTGATTTTATCCATCTTGTGCATTTAGTTTCAATGACCCGTTGCCCTTTGGGGAGGTTGACCACTATGCGCACTGCTGCAGCCTTGTCTGCTGCTATTTTGCTTTCAAAACCTAGGTCCAGCCAACCGCATGACATGGAGTGAGGTGCAACGTACACTGCAGTTGGGAAAATTTTGTGTACATCTTCACAAAATTTTTCCCAAAGGGCTGTTTTTTGGATGTCCAGATACACACGGACTCCAAATTCCACCAACGAAAGTGGCTGGGAATGTGGCGTGTTGATGTACTGTTTGCCTCGTGCTTGCCATGCGAGTATCTCCGGGAAATTGTGACCGCCAGTTTTTAGATTTTTTTCTATTCCACTGGATTCTCCGGGGCGTTTTGAACGTTAGAGGCCGCGGGCCTTCCGCCTGCTCCTCTTGCCTTGCTTGCCCAACTGCTCCCAGACATGGGCGCAGACTAATCCCCTCTATGATATTATCAAACTAGATTTAATCTTGAATTGAATGGGTTGCAAAAGTGTTTGCAACGAGAAAGAAAAGTTGGAAGTTCCCCTTGTAGAAATCTTGGCCATCCAAGAAACCCACTGTTTACAAGAAGAAAGATCCTGGTCAGCCAGGGTCTCACCATCACAATCAGTACGGACATCCCACTGTGGGGTGATCATCTAAAAAAACAAAAAATTTAAAATTACAAATTCATCTTCATACCTTCATGGTTGCATCTTGGTAGCAACGATCACATGCCAAGAGGAAACAATATCAATAGCATGCATCTATGCATCGTGCACCACAAACTAGAGAAAACAATTTTTTGAAAACTGTTCCAACTCTCTCACCTTCCCACCAGATACTATCCTGTTGGGCGACTTTAACTTCTGGGATAACCCTGACACGGAATGATGGCCTAACCCCAGGGGATACCCACTGGGCACATCAAATTCTGCACAATGAAGGCATTCCTTGGCCTACAGGATGTCCTCCTCCCCCAGTTCACCACTCCTTCCCCACATGATATGGCCCAACATACATGAGGGAGCGCTCATATCAATGATCTGCATCGATCACATCCTCATCCTCAATCCCAACGATCAAGATTTTCCAAATTTACAACAAAAAAGTCAATTTCTCTGACCACCAACTTGTTATGGTGCAGATATCACCAACCTGAACCCATGAACAGGTGTCGCCTTGGAGAAAGCTTCACCCAAAAAAACATAAAATTACCTGAAATATCTGACTGGGTCAAACATGAGGCTACAAACCCCAAATTAACAGCTTCATTCACTTCAGATCCCATCGCAACATGGAAAATTTTATAAAGGAACTAATCAACAAGACCCAACATCTCGCATCACATAAGTATACCGCTGATACAGCCACAATCAAATGTACCTTGGCGGAACTGGACCACCTTGAGCTAAATACCCCGAGATCTGGCTATAGTCCCAACTGGGGATGAAAATGGGTGGAATTATCCGCCCAACTAAACACCCTCATCTTCAAACACCAACACAGAATCAAAGTATCTAACAAAGGTAAGTTCATAAAGGAAGGCGAAACCTGCTTGACATATTTCTTCCACCAATTCCACTCTTGCGGCAACCAGCCCACATGCACACAGGTCCGCAAGTCTGACAGCACCATGGCAACTGACCCTGAGGAGGTCAAGGTGGAAGTACACTGCTATTACACCAAATTATACAGCAATATGCTGACAGACCCATAAAAATTCAAAAAATTTATACAAAACGCCGGTATACAAAGCACACCGCCAAATTACAATATTTTAAACCTAATTACACAGGAGGAGCTTTGGGATACAATCCGCGGTGCACCACGTAGGAAATGCCCAGGCCTGATGGGATACCCTACGAATTTTACAAAAATATTTTCAACAAATTGCCTCCTCCTATTGGCGTCTATGAACCAGTGCTTACTTGGAAACACGCCTTCTACCTGGTGGCCATGAATCATATGTCATAACCTTATATAAAAAGGGTGACAAATTTGACCTAGCCAATTGGCGTCCAATCGCACTATCTTATACTGACACAAAAATTCTAACAAAAATTCTAACAGCCAGATTAGGCGCAATTGCCTCTGACGTCCTGGCACCCACCAGTTTGGGTTTATACCAGGGCGCTCAATCTGGAACAACATACACCCTGTTGCAAATATATGCCAATCCAAAGCAACTGAACCCCAGTCTTCTTAGACCAGGAAAAGGCATATGACCGCGTTAGCTGGCCATACCCAAAGGAATGCCTACACGCTTTCAAACTCCCACCCAGATTCATAAACTGGGCGATGCTCCTCACAGAATCTGCAACCATGGCTGTATGTGGCCCTGGCCTCCTAACTAACAAGATCACACCACACAGAGGGCTCAAACAAGGGGACCCCCTCAGCCCACTGCTGTATAATTTCAGTTTAGATCCACTCCTCCGCGTAACTGACTCACGCCTCACAGGCATAACTGCACAAGGCCAGCCAACAGTCAAGATACTGGCCTTCGCGGATGACTGCGTGGCAGGTATAGCTAACAACAATGATGCCCAACAGCTGGAACGCACCCTAGAGGAATACTCCATGGTGAGCAACGCATTGCTCAACAAAAGGAAAACAGAAATCGTTCTCTTAGGCAAGTACACTAACATATGGGCTACAACACCAGAACCTCATATTCCCATACGAAGAAAAAACCCACTCATCTTACCCTTTGCATCACTTCCCACCACCACTCCTGTCCACCACCTAGGGATATGGCTAGAAAAAGGGGGATATGCCAATGAGATAATGGAAAGCAATCTACTACAGCAGGTATCCAACCGCATCGCCTACTCAAGGGAAGATTCCCAGGACTGATTGGGCGGGTAACAGTTGCCAACTCACTCATCCTCCCAATACTATGGTACCCTGCCCACGCAATCGCCTTCTCACCCACCTTTATAACCTCAATCCGCGCGCTCATCCAGGGCTGACTGTGGCCTGGATCCCATCCTCCCATAAAGATGAAAACAATCTTCAGCCCACGCTCAAGAAAAGGCATGGAACTAATAGATTTTGAGAGCCATGCCAACCACATCCTGGGAACCTGGTTAAAGGAAGTCCTTGCCCCAGACCTCCCACAACAACACTGGTCCAGGGCAGCGAGGACTAACTTCGCATAGGCGCTCAAATTAACCAACTCACATAGCCCGCCCAGACTACTATCATACCTTGCACTAAACACCCTACCACAACGGGTCCACATGGAACCTCCCCTCACTTCAAATGCATCCTCCGAACCATCCGCCACATGGGATGGACCGTAGAGAACACAGGCACTATGCGGAAGGGGATGGCCCAGTCCCCACTTCAAATTAAAAAATCCAGAAAACCACCCTCAGAGAGACATGCTTGATACAACCCCAACTGTCGCTAGAATTGAATACCTAGACGTGTTGGACATTCCCTATGACTTAACCACACAGAAGGCAGTGTGTTAAATGACGCACCACCCACTCCTACAGCTGGAGAATAAGAGCCAACGCCTGACGCGCTGTCTGAGAAGGACCTATAGGATGGCGGACCGCCCAATTCCCTCCACACAACCTGCGCAGTATTTGGAGAGGGCTCCCTACATTACCGCCTAGAAACATGCCCTCCATCCAAAGCCATATGGAAGGAAGTCACGCGCCTGCTTAAGATCCAAAACGAGCAGGAATTTTCTATATCAAAGAGCCTCTTCACACTCCAGATTGAGTCACCAATCCCATCTACCCTCCATTCCCTAATGATACCCAATTGCAATGTGGACAATCACACCATTGCCTTAGATGCGTTCAGGGGCACAGTCCCAACCATTCATGGAGTTATCAACAGGTTCCACGTCCACTTATTGGAGCACTTCCAAGCCTGGCTCTATGGATATATGAGGCCAAGGAAACAGGCGTTTCATAGAACGTGGTTCCCACTCTGGTTCCTACACACAGACCCCTTCCTTCACACCTGCTCCATAGCGGGGGAAACTCCCTCAGAGTAATGCACCAACCCTAATACCTGGCAGTCCTGCTGGCAACAGGGGTAACTTGAGTACCCTGGGGTGCCCAATTTTATCTTTCTTTGGCATACACACATATTCAGTAATGCCCATCCCCTGGTTGGCTTGCCTCAGTCAAATAAAAAACATGGGGTGGCAACAGGAGATCAGTGTATGTCCCCTTTAGGTTGGGACCACCTAGTGCTAAAAAATGGGGTGGCAACAGGGGATTGATGGAGAGGGCAGGGGCAGAACCTGCAGTTGTGGCAATAAAATGGTTTTTCTTTCAAATAGTATAATTCAAAGAAAGTGGAGGATGGCACATCAGTCTATATATAATTTTAAAAATGGTGTGGTGGATGCTTGAATGACAGTATGAAAGAATTATAGTGAAGTGTTTCTTATTGTCAAGGCCAAGCAGCCAGGATGTATACCAAATAGAAAGAATGTATCACCATGAAACCTGAGCAGGGTCAACTCTGAAAAGTTTTTTCACCTCAGGTTGAGACTCGTTTTTCTGGTGCATCATACTAGGTAAAGTTTCATTGTATTGAACCTAATAACCACCTATAGCTTCCTTTGGCTGGCACCCCAATTGATATGAAGGTGAGTCCTTCAACCTTCAGGTTGGTAGCCATACACGCCCTACTGACTCGCCTTCCACCCCCTGGTGAGTGTTTCGATAGAAAGGCCAAAATGCTGCAAATGTATGAGTACAAAGACAGCTGTCTAATCTGAGCCCACAAACTACTGTCCATAGTTGGTGTATATACTGACAATCTTACCACTTCTAATGAACTATGATAAAAGTGCTAATAAGTGCCCAACTGAACCCCAGTTTAACTTCAACCCCAACCTTCAGTATGATATTGAAAATCAGTATAATTAAAATTAAGTAGGTCTGCAAAAACCATAGTGTAGTTTCTTAAGGAGGAGCAAAGTCAAAATACTAAAAGGTAGAATAAGTCTCTTTCAATGTATAACTACTAATGCATCTGTGTCTATGATGTATTGCATATGTTTTATCTTCAGCCTAAAACTAAAACACAATTGTTTCAAGGCACAAATAGACTTAAAACCACCTAGACAGCTGAAGATAATTAGTAGGAAATTCAAGGCAAGATCCAGTAATATATTATTAATTCCAGTAGAAAATTATAAAAATAGTTAATCTTTCATTTGAATAACAGTGATATGTTTATTATAAATTGATTAAAAATATAATAAAATTCTGATCAAAACAAATAAATTTTCTAAAATAATTATTACAATATTTTATTTATGTGACTCTTAGTGTAATTGACCCATTGACTTTCTCTTACTAGGGGGACGCCTACAACTGAGTGTTTTTTATAAAAACTCTATAATTTTATTAAAACCAACTGAGCCAAAAGGCATTAAATTCTACTTTCACATAAGTCTGTCATTTATAACTTTAAAATGTGACATTAATAGTTATACATTTTGTATAATCATTTGTATATCATAATTACAATTAATGTTTAAATACATTTACATTTATATTTATTTATTAAGCTTTCTTTAAACCCAATTCCTTCTATATATACTTTGAGTACTTAAATTAGTAGCATAAGTATTTTAGATCTTCATAAAAATATTTTTGTTGTTTTAAAAAGTACACAAACTGCCTAGCTGTTTTCTTGCTATAAATCGCAATATCTATCCATTAATAAATTAACCCTATGATGGGAATATTTGATCTTTTAGGTTTATTGGCCTTGTTAAACATTTCAAAGAATATATTTGTAAGCATTAATCAATATATATGATAGTCTATTATAAATTAGGGTCAGTCATATTTTAAGCCATATTTTCTCTTTTTATTAAGTATCAAAAGTCTTTATGAATGACTTTAAGTTTTTTGTAGGATCAAGAAAGATATATATTTGGCATATATTCATGTGTAGTATTTTAACTATAAGGCTTAATGGTAGGCTTTTATCTTAAATACCTTTTATAATAAGGTAACCCATATAGTAGTTTAACACTTTTTATAAGGTTAAAAAGTATAATAAAAAAGTTATAAGTTAGCTTAAATATATATTTTATCTTTCCCTCATTGAATACCTTATATCATAATCACAGTAATCCACTAGTAAAATGATAACCACATATGCCTTTAGGAAACAAGTTATTTGATTGTTATCATCTTTTAGCATTGCTTTTTTATAAAAATAGTTTAGGCTGATATTTTAGTCAAACTTTTCATTGTAAAATCTATATGTTTAGAAAATAAAAACCCATTTTCTGACCCATAGTAATTGAGCTTTTTACTTCAATTTTCAAAAACACTCATAATTAGTGTTACATACTTTATGCTAGAGATTGGCTTTAATTAGCATGTAATATATAATAGTATAATAAAATGCATGTACAAATATAGCTTTTACTTTGAAGCTATTTATGACTATACTAAGGTATACTTAGCTTATGATTAGATGATATCTATTTGAAATCTATGCCTATTTGGCTATTCCTTTGAAGGCCACAAAATTATTTTTTTAGCATTAAAAATTTCTTGATTAAGCATAAATAGCTAAGGAAGATATGCAAACTGGCAATAAATTAATTAGTAAAGATATTAAATAAAATATATTTTACTAAATAGAAAAACAGGGATAGTATTATTTGATGAGGTACATTTACATTCCAAAAGTAGTGCCCATTATATGGCATTATCTTTTCCAATTCTCAAGGGGAGCTTTGTCTTTAATTAGTAAAGATGCTAAGTTCTTTACTTAAAGTGGGAGATTTACAGATATCAATGGACTTTTTTCCATGTTATTTTGGGTTTGATTAGTGGACTAATTGGTTGTTATTTTCATTTGTCAATGTTCAGCTCCTCAACAACTCATATTGTATATAAATTAATCTGACTATCAACCCTTCTAACAATACCACACTAAAAATCTTTCTATAGATGGACATAGCTTCAAAGGAATTTTCCGTGCACTCAGTTGATAACATTCTTCATTTTGACAGAAGCTATATAGTATGTGGATCAATATTAGTAGATCAACCAATAGGGTCCAGTTTAAAGGACATCAATATTATGTGCTTTTCCTACAGTTCAATGTTGGTAAAAGAGCACTAATTCTCCTAATTGGTATTCAAGAAAACTGGCTTTTGAGAACTTAAATGTTCCATTTCCTTACAACTAATGCACCCAAAGACTTCACTATAAAGGCTTGAATCTCTAAAATCTTTACCTGATAATAATTTCATAGATAAAACAGAAGTGTCAGAAGTTGATGATTCTAGTATGGGATGAATGGTAATGATAATATAGATAGTTTGGCCATAAAGGGCTTAATAGGTACATCTTGATTGATTTTTTTGAGGTATGCCAACCAGGGGATGGACAGTACCGATCACAACACTCAAAACGGCAAAACAAACTAACCAGGTGGGAAGCAGAAACTGCTTAACCCACCATGGCAGAGGGTGAGGAGGGGTCGGGGGGTTGGTTTTCAGAAAGACCCACCTCAATCAAGGGGTGTTGGTTACAGTACCAGATCAGAGCAGAGAGCCAGGGCGTTGGGGCATCTTCATAGTGGGGGCTGAGGTCAGCATAGTAGGAGTTTTCCACTTCTGCATCAAGATAATGATGGGAAAGTGTTTCAACAAAAGCTGCGAGGAGAACTTCAGCTTCTTTGCGGGCTTCAGGAAGTTGGGTGAAAAGTGAGATACTGTGGCGGGTGATTTTGGCTGAGGGGTTGAATGAAGCAAGCGTTGCGACATTCATAACAGCGATTTTAGCATCATCAAATAGTTTTGAGATGTCACTGCAGGGAGATTCAGGGAAGTCAGAGGGGAAGAAGATGGTGGGCAGGCCATGGTGGAGCTTAGCCACTGACTGGGCCACCACAGTGCGTAGTTTTGGGCAATGAGGAGAGGCCACCGCAGCTAAGGCGAGCTGGTGGTCACTTTGGAAGGGGGCTGTATTGGGTAGAGGAGCAAAATGGCGAGGGGTAGGGGTTTCATCGAAGTTGGGAAGGAAAAATTCTGCCCAACCATAATTGCCATGGCAGAGAGGTTGACCTGTATGCTTACTAATGAGGATATTACCTGATTCGTCAGTTTCAGCCAATAGATCTCATGGATTTTGGTTCACTGGAATAGTGGCCTTTAAATTTGAGTGGGTAGGATTGGGCGAATGGGCAGCTGCTTGGGTGCGAATGTTGGTCCAAGCATTGTCTGATTGGCTGGTGTAGATTTAGGTGGGAGAGTGAGGATGGAGGCTTTGGGTGGGGCTGATTTTCCATATGGGCCCACTGAACGAGATTGGAGGGTGGGAGGGGGCAGCAAAACGCCCCATACTGAACCTCCAAAGGGGGGCTCAGAAGCTGCATCAGCGGATTTGGCCTTAGGGCATGCTCTTTTTGCATGGTCAAGGCCAAAGCAGAGGGAACAAATCTGCCTACCATTATTGACCCAAGCCCAAAAGAAATGATCAGGCGCTGCAGCCACACTAGCGCGGGGTGGGATTTGTTGGGCTATGGTAAGGTGGTGTGGTATGATGGTGGCTGTTGCACAAGGAGCAGCAAGGCGTTCGGCACCAGATGGAATGGCAAAGATGAGGTTGGGCTGAGTTCCATAAGCCATGAGCCCCGCGACCAACTGGTCATACAAAACCTGGGGTGGAAGGTGGGATGGGAGATTTGCAAAGGATACCACTAGTGTAATGTCTGAAGGGAGGCGAGTACGGGTTGTGGGAATGGAGTTTTTTTTATAAATTAGAGGAGCTTGTGCTGCCGCTTCAGCATCCTCCTCAGATTGGAACCCAACGTCAAAGTAGCCCTTAAAAGGGCGGAATTCTATAAAGCCAGCTGGTGCAAAGGCTGTAGTAGCTAGGTCAATAATTGCCTTATTTGCATATGGGAACAAATGCCCATAGTCCACTCTGAGGCAATAGCGAATAGCAGAGCGATGGAGGGCGAGAGGATGGGGGCGAGAAGGGTGGACACGCGCCAGGTGGAGCACTAAGTCCCGTGGGGGGACAAAACGGTTGGAAGCAGTGGGCGGGCTGTTTGAACCCATCTGAACGCGCTTGCCTGCAGGGCGGAAAACGCTAGGTGGGGTGCACTGCTGCCCCACACTGGGGTGGCAGGCGGCAGAGCCAAGGACATCAAAGAATAGGTTTGGGCAGATAGCTGTGGATAAATAAACTTAAATTTTAGAACTCTTAAAAGTGACTTTGAGCGGTTAAAGAGAGTTTTTCCTTAATAGGTACATCATAATTATCCTATATAAAAACTTTTCTTTCTTGTTGCAATCACTTTTGCAACCTATTCAATTTAAGACTGAATCTAGTTTGATAATCTCACAAAGGAGATTAGTCTGCGCCCATGTCAGGGAGCAATTGGGCAAGCAAGGTAAGAGGAGCAGGCGGAAGGCCCGCGGCCTCCAACGTTTGAAAACGCCCCGGAGAATCTGACAGAATAGACAAAAATCTCAAAAAACTGGCGGTCACAATTTCCCTGGAGATACTCGCATGGAAAGCACAATGCAACCAGTACATCAACACACCACACTCTTAGCCACTTTTGTCAGTGGAATTTGGAGTACGTGTGTATCTGGACATCCAAAAAACGGTTTTATGGGAAAAATTTTGTGAAGATGTACACAAAATTTTCCTGACCGCGGTGTATGTTGCACCTCACTCCATGTCACATGGTTGGCTGGACCTAGGTTTCAAAAGCAAAATAGCAGCAGATGAGGCTGCAGCGGTGCGCATAGTGGTCGACCTCCCTAAGGGCAATGGTTCGTTGAAACCAAACACACCAGATGGACAAAATCAAACCAAATTTTCCTCATGTTTGACTTTTGCCTACTACGGTAAAACGTGACATTTTGGAACAACACCTGAAAGATGGTCTCGCCATATATGGCGAAATACAATCTTTCAAAATGCAACGCTTCACGCTGATGCCACACCTGTGCACCGGCAAAGCCATCGCAGTCTGAACCCAACTGAGGAGATCATGAAGGACCTAACCCAGATCCCGCACTCCACTTTTATTGATATCGCAGGGCATACCACCCACCCATTCTGGGTAACCGTGGATAGCGCGCCCCCATTTGCACCCACTGTGATGTGTTGGGCCATAAGGCGCACACATGCCCCATCAAGGAGGGCGTCACATTCCAAGAGCACTCCTCGGTGGCCATGGCCAGTGGAGAGGCGCACTACAAACCAACCGCAAGCACCAAGGAGGCTTTCCCGTGGGGAGCACAAGGCTGCTACCTATTGGTAGAGCCCATCTCCCCCGCAGGAGCAGAAGAAGGCCAAGCAGGCTCATAGGGCCGTGGCCAAGGAAGCGGCCAAGGCCACCACCGCCATCCTACACTCACAATGCCAGGAGGACATGGAGACCTTCACGGTGGAAGTAACTCAGGAATCTATCATCTAATCAGATTGAAGGAGCCCATGCTGAGCGGGCCACCCAATACGAGGATCCAATGGGAGATTCAATCTCACCCAATTGCTGCACCCAAGCTCTGGTTGAAACTGACTTGGGACCTATCCCAACTGAAAAAAACTTTTTTGACCCGCTTGACGGTGCACTGAACTCATCCACACCGCAAAAAATTTGTCCGACGTCAGGAAAACAAAAAGCAAAGGCCAAAGCCAACGCGACTCTTTCCGCAAAAATCAACAAAAACTCCAATAGCGTTGCTGCTAACACCTGTGCTGCTGTGAAAGCCCGTGGGGACCTTAAAGAGGCTGGTGGGCCTGGGGGCCCACCCCCTGCACCTAAGGTGCGATGGGGGAAACCTTCACTCTAGGGACGTTGAATATCGCTGGACTCAAGGCCTCCCCATCCTGGGCTAGAAAACTGAGTTTTTTACAACACAATTTACCCATGGATATCTTGGCCATCCAGGAGTCCCACTGTCCACAAGGTTCTGAGGAAGCTTGGAAAACAATGCTCCTCCCATCCCTTCTTTTTGGTCAAAGCACTGTGGGGTGCTAATTCAGAAAAGTAATTTTTCAAATTCACATCCTCAGAAACATTCCTAAATGGCTGAGTGCTCATCATCACCTTCTCATGGGCTGACGTTGCACACGTAATTGTCAACATCTATGCCCCAAACGGTGCACACGAGCGTCAGGAATTTCTTGTTGGTCAAATCCCTCCCGCTACCCCCTGATTCTTTCCTAGTTGGTGACATGAACTGTTGGCTAACCTCATCAATGGACCGGTGGCCTCCCTCACCCCACGCCCCACAGGGTCACGTAGAACTACACGTTCTAAAGGCCACCCTTGGGATAATAGATGCGCTGCCATGACTTGCCCCACTGCTCAAAAACATGACGCGTCCCCACATCCACAACGGCCAATTAAGGTCCATGACCCGCATCAACCTTATTCTAATGCTGGTGAAATTCCAACCCCACATCTCCCAATTCAAAACAACGAAAATGGAATTCTCTGACCACTGACTGGTCTTGATAACCTACCACTTACTCATCACAGTTGCAAAGGCCCCACATTGGTGAAAAATCCGCCCCCAAGCTCGCGTCACCAGGATTTTCCACGTGGGTGGAAGAGGCAACTTTGGCAATATCATTTGTTGCACCATTTTGTGTGGACCCCATTTCCACATGGGCAACTTTCAAAGAGGACACCATCCGTCACTATCGCCATCTCTCCTCCAGACGCTCATGAGCCACATCGGTGGTTATCTCGCGCGCTCTGGCAGAATTGGCCCACTTGGAGTCCAATATCCCAGCCACAGGATATAGCCCTGCATGGGGCCAGAAGTGGGCGGAGGCAGCCGCCCACCTCAACGCACTAAAAAGGCAACACAAACATTGGGTTTGTGTCCAATACATGCCACACGCATCACTAAAGGTGACAAGTGCACCACATATTTCTTTAAAAAATTTTTTGCACCACGCCAGAGCGTGGCCTGCACACAGGTGCAAAGATCGGATAATTCCATTGCAGACACACCGGCTGAAGTGGCAATCAAAACGCAAAAATATTACACTGAGTTATACCAAGCCAAACCAATTTAGCTGGCCATAGTGGCGGAATTTCTCAACTGAGCTCATATCTGCACCATTTTCTGATACCCAGAAATAATGAATTTAATTACTCTGAACAAATTATGGACAGCCATTCGTGGTGCACCAAACCAAAAATGCCCAGGCCCAGATAGCATTCCATATGAGTTCTACAAAAAATATTTTAAATATATATCCCCATTGCTGCTAGCCTCTCTTAACCAAAGCCTGTTGGAAACGCGCCTCCTACCAGGAGGACATGAGGCCTTTATGGTCACACTCTTCAAGAAAGGGGATAGGCTAGACTTAGCCAACTGGCGCCCCATTTCTCTAACAAACACAGACACCAAAATTTTAACCAAAATCATGGCTAACCGGTTAGGGACTGTAGCATCTGCCACCATCTCCCCAGAACAATTTGGTTTCATCCCCAGAAGGTCAATTTGGGATAACGTGCACTCTGTGGCTAATGCATGTCAGTCCACAGCCTCTGGGGCACTGGTATTCTTGGACCAACAAAAGGCCTATGATAGAGTAAACTGGGAATACCTAAGGGCCTGCCTCCATCAATTCCGCCTACCCCCACTTCATAAACTGGGTAATGCTGCTCACGGAATCTGCAACAATGGCAGTGCATGGCCCAGGCTTCCTAATGGAAGTAGTCCGCCCTCAAAGGGGCTTGCGACAAGGGGACCCCCTCAGCCCACTCTTATACAACTTCAGCCTTGACCCACTACTGCGAAATGTGAATGCCCAACTCACTGGGGTCCATGTGCCAGGACAAGCCCCAGTCAAGATGATGGCATTTGCAAATGATTGCGTGGTGGGGGTGTCTAATAACAAAGATGCACGCGCGCTTGAAGCCCTCATCCAGGAATATTCCCAGGTAAGCAACGCGGCACTGAATGCCTCCAAAACCGAAATCATCCTCCTTGGTCGGTTTCAGAACTGCGGGGCCCCAGCAATTATTTCCCAACCCAGCCCATCTGCTCGCCCACGCCCACGCCTTACTAACTCAACACACACCGCTCCACTGGTGCTCCCCTTCGTGCCACGTCCTACCATAGGACCGGTGCGCCATCTGGGCGTGTGGATGGAGGCGGGCGGATATGCGTCAGCAGTAATGGAGTGCCATATACTGGACAACGTGACAAAGCGAATTGCCTCTCTCAGAGCCCACCCTACTACCCTCACTGGCAGGGTTGTTCTTAACAACTCTATGCTCCTATCCAAAGTCTGGTTTGGAGTCCACGCCATCCCCTTCTCCCCAAACTTCTTCAAATCCCTGTATGCCTTACTGCAAGGATGGCTTTGGTCAGGCCGCCCTCCACCAGTACGGCTAGAGGTCATGTTTGGCCCTCATCAATAAGGTGGCATGGGCCTGCTTGACTTCAAAGCCCATGCTGCCAAGATCCTGGGCACCTGGATCGCGGCTGTCACCGCTCCTACACTCCCGTCCCAACACTGGTCCCATGCGGCCCGCTCCAACTTCTCCAAGCCTTGGGCCTCAACAATCCATCAAACCCTTACTCCCTGATGAAATACCTCACATCACACACATCGGCCACAGGTCCTCATGGGACTAAAACCCACTACAAACGAATCCTACTCTCCATGCAAAGCGCAGAGTGGATAATTTGTATTAGCGGACATACAACCCAAAGAGGCCGCCACTCTCCCCAGTTCACACAAGAGGTACAGGGGCTACCCATCCATGATGGCGTGATCCCCATTCGGCCCCAAGTCCTATCCAGGTGGACTACCTGGACATGATGGACATCCCTTATTCCACTGAGACCCAAAAGACTATCTGGAAATACGCACACCATCCTCTGTTGCAGCCTCAAGTCCGCTCCCATGTGTGGCGCTGCCTGAGGCGGGTGTACCGTACAGCTGAGTGCTCTAACGCTTTACACTCATCCTGTTTCGTGTGTGGCCAGTATGGAACGCTGTTCCACCGCCTGGAGAAGTGCCCCATCTCTAAAGTGATATGGCGCGAAGTTCAACGTCTGCTGGGCCAGGATCAAACGCATCCCTTCAGTCTGTCAAGAGATATGTTTGCTTTATCAGTGGCTTCCCCCCTTCCACCCTCCCTCCGTGCTCTGGTGGTTGCAATCGCCATGTGGACTATCCACACGATTGTCTTGGATGCCATCGCTGGCTCCACCCCCACCCTCCCAGAAGCTGTCCACAGATTCTGGTCTCATTGGTGGACCACTTTCAAGCGTGGATGTTTGGATACCTCCCACCACATCGCCAACAGCTGGTCTCCTCCTGGTTCCCAGTCTGGTTCATCAAATCAGACCCCTTCCTTCACACGTGCTCAATAGTGGCTACGGCCCCTTAACACGTTCCCTCCCCCTCCCCATAAGTGGCGTTCCCGCTGGCAACAAGAGATAGCATCGCTTCTCTGGGGTGCCTCCCCTGGTACTAAGTTTGTATTTACTGAGTCATATTTGGAAGTGTCCGTCCCATGGTCGGCCTTCCCCGCAATAAATTTAAATTTAATTATCCTATAATAGCTTAATTAGTAAGCACTAAGGCTTCAGGGAGGCATTAACTACACCTGGAAGGGTCAGTATGATGTTGTCTTACTTAGCATGAAGATAAGTGTACCATCTTCTCTCCACTATCCCATTGGTAGTGGGATGGTAGTGAGAAGTGAAAGCTTAGTAGGTACCCTTAAACAATTGAGCTCAGTTACCACCTAGGATAAAAACCTATACCATTATTAAACAGAAGAACTTTTAAGGATACCATGTTGGGTGGAGATTGCTTGAGCAGAAAAAGGGTGTAGCACTAGCTATTACAAAAACTACAAAAATTGGCTTACCAATTTTGTAAAATATTCTACTGCAAAGATGATAAAAGTGGCCATACATTGAAGTTGGTTATGGTCCAATCACATTGATAATATCATTAGCATATGTTGAAGTTGATTTTTGATACTTGGTGTTGATAGGCTGGGGTGAAAGGCCTTGTTAGGAACACATTAGGCAGGAGTCAATGACATCTTGAATGTAATAGGCTATACCCTACCAGTAGCATTGCTTTTTTAAACCATTGGTGGGTCTTATGAAAGACACTATGTCCAACAGTGAGATGCACCTCCATGATAATAGAAGTCCTGACTGAGGGCCACAAAAAGGTAGCTTGGCTGTTCCAACTTTGATAAATATAGAAATCCTGTTTTGAAACAAGTTTAAATGGTCAATTTTTTTAGTAATTCCAAAAATTAAAGGGGTTTTATGTTCCACAAATTATGACATATAATTTAATAAGCACAATCATATTTAAAATGTACAATATTAGTATAGGTAAATAAGTTTTTATTGGCGCTATGATGTATAGCCCAGCTTGATGTACAAATGAAAAAATAACAGCTTTGAAATTAGAGGGCATATAAAGAAAGTCACCCATTGTGGTCCTTTATTTTCAGCAACCTTAAGAAGGGCATGATCATTCATAAAAATTAAATCTTTTATATATTTATGAAGTAACATCTTTTTTGTTGGAAAATAGCATAGTTAAACACCCACCTTTTGAAACGCTGTATTTACCCTATGACAAACTTAAGGTCTTACTGTAATATGCTATAGGATAATCAGCTTGGTTCAAATCAAGTTGCGTTAAAGTAGCCTCAACCACATTATAACTTTAATCTATTATAGAGCATCCATTTTTGTGGCTCTATGGTGCTATGCCCTAGAAGCTTAACAGTATATACTTATAGCAGTCTAAGATCCACAAAATGAATTTTATTTTATCTTTAGGGTGCCAAGTCACACTTAAGTCCCATCAGATAGAGTATCTGTCCTATGGTAAGATTGATAAAAAGATTTATTTAAGTAAAAAACCAAAAAAATTAGATATAATGGCATAACTTTATTTAAGTATAAGATAGGTTTTTTTATATGTTAATACACTATTAAAAACCACAATAAGGAAAATATTTAATGAAATTATTAGACAGAAAATCTGGATGGGAGGCCCTTGTTCAGGCGATGCATTCCAGATTTAAAATGCCTTTATAGCATATATTTCATTGGTAGTATATTAGTTTTAAATGAACTAAATTGGGTGAGACTTGTTATCACTAAGGTCAATCATTGGACAGATTATTGAATTTTACCCTTTTGTAGTACATCTTAATTTACTTCCTTGAATGTCAAATGATGAAAAATAACCCTGATATTGTAAAAATTATCTGCCTTGGCTAATCAGGATTGAATCTTGAGGTATTCTGGCTCAAGTTGGTCCAATATAGATTTTCTATTTTCAAGTTGAGACTTACCAACTATCAAGTTTTCTGTATAGTTGTTTAAGAAATTTCTTTAAAGACCTTCCCAAGTCTAGGTGATGATTCATTTGTGTGATTTAACTGGCTAGTATTCAATTTATCATGTCCAATAAACTGATATCTGACATCTGACATCACTCCCTTCAAGAATATTGGTAGATGAGTACCAACATAGAATCACTATGTACATGGTTAATAGTTACTCTAGTTTCTAAAGAATTGATTGAGTATTCATCTCCACATATGTAAATTAAAATATATGGCCCATCCCAGATAGAATCCAATTTTCCCCTCAGGGTGCTATACAATTGTGGTAATATAAAAACTAAATCTATACTTCAAAAGCAGGTAAAGTTGGTGGGGTGCATTAGCTTCTTGGCCTTCTCTTGTAACCGTTTAGGCTAGATTTTTCATGTCTCCAATTGAAGCGTATAAGCTTCTGGGCTAATATTTCTAGAACTCTTTAAGCTCTTTGGCATCATAACTAGTAACTTTTCATAATAATAGTCCAGGATAACAGGTTCTCTTCCGTATAAGGCCTTTAAAGGTGTAATCTTGATAATGCAATGAAAACTTGTATCATAAGCCATCAAAGCACTCAGGAGGTATTGTTCTCAATATAATATATTGGTAATAGCCCTCTTTTGTAGTATTTGTACTAACGTTCTATTTGCTTTTTCTACAGTCCCATTAGTTGATGAGTTTTAAGATACTAAAATGTTTTCAAGTTCCCATGATTGTAGCCAGGATTCTCACAACTATTGAGGTATAATTCTTTCTGTTATTGCATAGCAGTACTTGCTGGCAACAATGCTTAGTAAATATATTTTGATATAAGAATTTAACAGTAGCCTTGGCAGTCTGTTCAAGTATAACAATTTATTCAACCCACTTTGTGAAATGATCAATCCCTACAAGGATATTTCAATTTTCTCCCAAAGATCAAGGGTGTGGACCTATGATACATAAACCTATGGTATGTAGCGGGTGCTGAGGTGTCATTGGCTGATGCTTGTACTTGGCCTTATGCAACATTTGTTTCTGACAAATTATACAGGCGTCTAAGACTTCCAAAACAGAGTCTAGTATTTCCTTCCAATAATATTGATTTTTATATTCAGATTTTCCTGGTTCCTCCATGTCCTAAGATAATTTGGGCTTCCATTATAACTGATACCCAATCCAAAAGTCACAAGTAAGATAACTAGTCAGTTCTGACTTTCTTGTATAATATTCCATCAATATCTTTCTTACTTTTTGAGTGTCAATTTAGTATTTTTTCTAACTGGTTCATCCTTGTCCTCTTAAGAGTCCAGCTTCATTGGTAGGTTGTGTAATCATATGGCCTCACAGAATATAGATGTAGTAGGGGCAATATGGTCATTCCATCTACATCCATGTGCTTGGTTCTTCTCACTGGACAAGGTTTTGACGTGGTGCTGAAGTTTTAGAGCCCATCTGGATAGTCTTTATGTCATATCTTTAATATTTTGCAAACACTTTAAAGAATTGTGCCTGTAATTGCAGTAAGGTTTGTATCATACAAGAAGGGCTAGAAGTGTTTCACTGCAAGTAGAACAGCTAAGAAGTATCTTTATGAAAATGTAATTGCGCTCAGCCTTTGAGAGCATCTTGCTGTAATAGGACACCAGGTAGGCAATGCCTTCATTATCCAGTTGCACGAGAATGGCCCCTACAGCTAAGTCAGAGACATCTGTAAAAGGACGAAAGGTTTTTTCATGATCCAGGTGTCTCAAAATAGGTCTTATTTTTAAGAAGTCCAACATAGCATCAAATGCAGTTAGTTGTTTTACTACCAATGTGAAAATAGTGTTTATGGCAAGCAATAGGTTAAGAGGTCTGGCAAGTTGAGCAAAATTAGGGATAATTTGATGATAATATTTCATTATTCCTAAGATTATCTATATACCTTGGAGACTCTATGGTTCAGGCATCTCGGAAATCACTTCAATCTTGTTGTATAAGGGTTGTTTATTTTCCCAGGATATATTATATCCCAAGAATTCCAATTATTGTTGGAAAAAGGTCCACTTTGTAGGTTTTAGTTTGATGTTATTCTCTTTTAGTTTTAAAAAAACTGACTTGAGGTGATCTAGATGCTTAGTAAAAGTCTAGGAAAATACTGTTATGTCATCTAGATAAACAATAATGTAGCAGAATTTGAGAGCTTGTATAATGTTACCATCACTTGATGACATGAGGTTGATTCGTTGAAAAATCCCTAAAGGCGCCAGGTGGGTTAATTTTTTGTCATATCAATGTAAAGTTTTCTTGGTATTATATATAGATTTATCTGATATTAGTCAATGGCGAGGCTCATAGTGGAGAAAAAAAATTCAGCCAGAGAGTTGGGCCAGAGCATTGTCAAATTGCAAATTTGAATAGAAATACTTCTTTGTGAGATTATTTAGCTTCCTGTAATCCATTACTATTCTGTGGCCCATTTTTATCCTATTGATTAGCAGTGAGGATGACCTTGGAATCTGAAAGGGCTCAAGTAAGCTGGCATACATTAGTTCCTTGAGCTCAGTCTTCATGTATTGCTCCTATACCTTTAATTTCCTATATGGCTTTGATCATATTAGAGTTGAGTCTCCTATGTCAATAATTTGGTGTCCGATTTTTCATCTGGCCATGGTTGACACTTGATGTGGAGAAAACATCTTGGTAATCTTCAAGTAATATATGCACTTTTTCAAGTTCCTACTTTTTAAATTATTAGATGTTTAAGCTTAAGGTATGGCGCAAATACAAAATGGCAGTGTTGGTGTTATAACTAAATAATGACCTAAATTATCTCAATATCAGACTGATAAACTTTTGGTTTTCCTCAGTTGGGGTTGAGCCTTCCCTAATTGAACAAATTGGTGTCAAAGGATCCCTTGCCCTTAACCAAGAAAAAATTAATTAAAGAGTTTCAAGAATCCTTCATGATATGAAACGCCATCTCAACATCAGAGGCCGCCATCCAAATGCCCTCACACAATGGAAGGGCAACAATCTTAAAACTAATATAAGGAAGTGGCTTCAGCTTTATCCTCATACTGGATGAGAAGTGAAGTTTTTTAAAAAAGAGGACTAAGCGCCTTATCCTCCACAGGAAATTAGGCTGTTCTATAAATATTATAAAGCTTTACCAAATAAAAATTCATCACATATCTTTCCTAGCAAATCTATATTTACTTTTACCTCTTCTCATAGTTACAATAATTAGTATTGTAACACAGGATAGTTCATATAAACTGGACCCTGAAGAAGTGAAAGTGCTACACCATCACCTCTTTCCAGCCATTCCAATCAATCAAGCCATCCCAAAATACAACTCACAATTTCTGTTCCTACTGCTCTGGGCACTCAAAACTTTTTATTGGTGTTTCCTTGGTGAAACACTAAAAGTAAATTTGAATTGGCAAGAAGGAGTAGGCAGCTATAGCATTGGTTTATTTGGACCCACAGTGCTATACTACTAGGTGTACTTGAGTTCTGAGGCAAGCTTGATCTTCTTTATGAGCTAAGTGAGACAACATTGATTGTAGATCCCATATCCAAGACAGGCATTATTTAGACCTTCTGCAGTACCTCTTCTACCATGATTATTATTACTCTAAAACAGAGTTGGTGCAAATTTCCTTAAAGAAAAGCGTTGCATTGAGCTTTCTTGCAGTCTCACATTACTTCTTAAATTCTTTTAGACTTTGTACACTCAAATTGGGTCAAAACAATAGGTCAAGGAGCTGATCAGCATCACTGGCCATGTCAATTATTCTTAAACATATGGTACTTAACTAAGGCAGGTATCCTCTGCGACTTGGGCATTGTCAATATCTTTGACATTCAAGAATTCTAAAATGGTAATATCAGCAATAGTACTAGCCAGCTCATTAATTTCTTCTCGCTTAACATATGAGGCTGACTTGCTTCTCAGATGGTCTACTCCGTGAAAATTAGGCACCAGACAATTTGATTAGATCACTATCATCCTCTTAGAGCTAAATCTCCTCTGATGTAACCCTTTGTAGCATCAATCTCTTTGGTGACCTGTTCACGCCCTTGGAAATCCTCTTGTTTACACTCTCTACATGTTCGTTATATGTTGTCCCTCAGGACCCAAAGGAAGTCAATCCAGCCTCTCCCTTAGCATCATGGCACCAAGGTATCTGTGATATTGAGTGTCCTTTTTTAGCAGAAAAGCTCTCAGACTTTTACTGTTACTGCTCAATTGCTTATATCAGACTGGCTACTGGTGTTTAGATCACTTAACCACTATAAGTGAAAAAAAGAAAAAAACTGAGATTCAGTGGAAAGGTTTTTTATTAGAGCAACAAGCGAAGTATATTATTCCAGACAAGAAAAAAAATGAATAAATAAAGTAGTCTGATTTGGGGATATGGATGATGATATTGAAGATCTTTAAGGTTCCCTACTGAGAAAACGTCTTATTGCCGCTTTATATGCTTCATCCATTTTGGTTCAGTTCCTGTATCTGAAAACTCCTTCTTTTGGCAATTACCCCTTGAACGTGGATGTCCAAGGGCCATTTCTTCTGTCCCCACTTCTGTTTTGTGGGCAGCAACATCTTTTCCGACTAATAATTGATTACCAGATTTGATAATATGCTTATTGAAGTATGGTTCATGTGATGGCACTCCTTTAATGCGCCTCACATCATGTTTTTTTTGCAATTCTCAAAATTAGTATTATCTGGATCTGGTAGTATTCATACTAGAGATTTGATTATTCCCATTAAGGTAACTTGGTTAAATCATTTCTTTGTCTTCAGTGAGTTGCAAATTATTTTGGCCCCCAAAGGTACAAAATTGGTCAATTTTTATAGTGTTCTTGGGCAATGTTGTCATTTTCACTCACCAAAGCTTCTGAAGCATCAGGTTGAAAATATTTCGCATGACATCACTATGATCATGGGGCAAATTTCTTGCATTGCTGTTGAAATTGTCATGGAGGCGTCAGACCTAAACTGCACAGGATATACTCACCAAACAATAAGGCACTTTTTGATGATAGTGGCCTTAATAAAAAACAATACAAAATAGTAATATACAATAATAGAGCTGCTTATTAATCAAGGAATAGAGATCATTGTAGTATTGTGTACTGCCAGTAGCTCTAGGGCTTAATCCACTTTTCATCCTACTATGCTCTCCCAACTCTTCTACGGGAAAAAAGATCCCCTTTAATTGGAATTCATCGTCAGATATGTTAGTTCTATCAGATTTCTCATTGGCGCTTTTCTCACTAATTAGCACTCCAACTTAACTATACTAAAATGATCATATCCAAATTGGGTCACAAAAGCGAAAACCAAGGCTCAGAGTATTATTTCCTATAAAAGAGGCATTCCGCTGGACATAGTCAGATTAGTGGCAAACAGTCTCTATAATTTAATAACCTAATACTACTGGTTTTACACTGGCATAAGGAGAGGAATAAAATATTTCTGCTGACTAAGATAAGATGTGATAGAGTATAAAATCACAGCTTCAGAAGCCAATAGAGTTAGGGAATGAGTACTGTGCCAGCGGATTATTAATAATTTTGCTAAATAGTAAGTTAATACTTTAGGCCATTACTTGTAAATGCAGAGGCACAGAGGGCATAATATCAACTGGCCCAACCAAGTCAGCTATCTAGTTATTAGTTGAATTATGACATTAAGTGTTTATATAAAAATAAAGTATCCAGATGATTTTTGTTAAACCATTTACAACATTTCCTTTCACTTAACCAAACATTGATAAGCAAAGAAGTGAAGGGGGTCCTAACTTATTAAGAGTTTGAGCCCATTGGCCTGGAGCTCTGATGATAATGTTTTAAAAACTTGGTGTGCACCCAGTTGTTTAGGTGACTTTTGACAGGATCCTTCAGAGTGTGGGCATCTGTGGAAGTCTTCTAAATGCTATTGTAGGGGCCTTTCCATGATGGTCCAATTTACTAGTCTGTGTGAACCCAAGGTACCATGTGTCAGACAATTGCAAGTCCAATACAGTAAAAAGAGTGTTTTAGATGAAAATGATAATAAAAGCGACCAAAAGACCCTGGTCAATTCCTGGTGGAACCCCTCAAATTGAGGTAACAAATCTATTAATACTTGGGAAAAAACCATGGGTTTAGGCAGTCAGATTGCTCCAAATAGTCAGCCAATTCCAGGGAGCCCTTCTGAGGTCCCTCCCCCTGCAAATCCCGGGGAACATCCTCTGGCCGTTGATTGGACCATTTTTCCATTCCCAAGTAAGAAGAAACTGAAGTGGATGGCGGTACCCCTCGTTACTCAGGGTGACTTCGCTCACATATTAGATGAGCGCTGGGTAACAGCTCTTCCGCTTTGGATCCCTCCCCCAGTACCCACATTTACCTCAGCAGAATTGTTATGGGTGTTTTCAGAAAAATCTGCGCCGAGATTGTCAAATTGAAATCAATCAAATTTAATTTGAGTGGCAATATGGCCGATGCTCAGACCTCAAATGGATGGAAAAGCATGAAGACTTAGTTATTGGCTGGAACGCCTGATGGCTCCAATTCGATTAATGGGTCAATTGAACAAATCCCCTCCCTACCAAAGTCATCTGGGATCATCCTTAACGGGCAGGTTATAGCATCGGACGCCATTGATGAGGGTTCAAAGTCCCCTGTTGACAATTTGGGCGTTGCGGCTGATGAGATGCTACTGACCAAATGAACAGCCCAGCGACCAAGCGCGGGTGGGTTGGGTGTCCCAAACCTGTTCCCAACCAAATGGTCCTGTCCCTATGTGGGGTGGCCTTGGGGGATTCCCATCACTTGTTGGGCCAAACGCCATCATGCCAACCATCAGAAATGTAGCTGAGCCTTGGTTCAGACGTTCAATGTCAGACTGAAAGCAACTCAGCCTGCCACCAAATTTTTTGATGTCAGTTCTCAAGGAACAAACCCGCCCATTCCCAAATAATTCGCCAGTTAGGTCAAAATTGAGGGTCCCAATCCCGGCTTGTCACTACCCCAATCAACCACTATTTAATCAGTTGAATAGCACTGAGAAAATTGTTGGTCAATTTTTTTCCTTATCTTCAATAAAAATTTTGCCAAAAAACCTAATAAATTTTATTGTGTTTACTCCTTCTGACCGCATCCCTGATGGCGTTTCCATGGTGGCCTGTCAGTCTGTATACTGGATGGGCTCTACCAGTACTTATGGTCACTATGGCCCCCTCCATCATCAATTGGATTCAGCGAGTCCAATATTTTTAGCTCTACAACCCCATTATCACAAATTTCTGGCAACAGTACATGGGAATCTTGTGGCCTTATATCCACCAATTGCAAGAGAGAATCCATCTCCTTGCCTCCCCGGTTGAAATGACCCCATATAATGATGAACTTATAGAAACTATCTCTGTGATCCCACCCCCTGCAGCAAGGCCCCCTGGGTTGGAAGTGGGCTCATTGTGGTTAATTGTTGAGATCATACTCACTGTTGTGTTACACCAACAATTCGTCGTTTCCCAATGCCCAGCTCCATATAAAGTCATTTGGTCGGCAATGCCTCTGGCATTCTGGCTTGCTTTTTGGGTACTTATGCATCCTGACTGGCAGTTCAATCTAAACTTCTTCTTCCATTTCCATGACACCCCCTCTTACAGCGAATTTAGTAACATCAACACCATGGAGACTAGCCCTTTTTATAGAGTTGGAAGAAATCTTACAAGATGAACATATTTTTGCGCCCAACAATTAAATAGAATTTATAAAAATGCTTTCTCATGGACACATCCTACCTGCAATTGACTTTCCATCAGCTGTTCCTTCAAAATGAGGCGAGTCTCCAGAGATCTGATAAGTTAAATCCCTATAATCCCTAATTTGGACATTACTAAGCGATCCAAATTTCCTTTTGAATTTCCTTCAAACCTTGATATAGCTTAAATATGAAGCTACTAGATATCAAGAGGGTTCTTTTTTCTTTTCCACTGAAGTTACAAATAAATTCCTATAAAAACATAATACTTTTATTTATGTTTTTATTATCAGTAATCAGTTAACCCCTTACAGAAGGATTATCCTGCAGTAGAGAAATAAACTTCTCCTGAAAATAATTGTTGTAATTTAGGCATAAAAAGCACCAGTGAGCCTACAAAAAAACCTAAATTCTAACACCATGATACAAAAAAACTTTTCCCTACAAAAATGAGGTAAGGTCTAATGACTCTCATTATCACGCTCTTTAAATCATACTTTTTGAGCTAACTCAATAGTATATGTTCCACTCTGAAGTTGAATCAATTATGAGTCATCCTTTCCAGATAGGCAGTAGGACTCATATTTTCTTTAGCCATGCATGAATACAAAATAGGGGAAAGGCTTGTTGCCTCCCATAAAGTAAGGAAAACTGAAAATGCCCTGTGGCTGAATGATAGATGTTATAGAAAAATATGGCAGAAGGCAAGAAAAGATTCCAACTGAAGGCTTTATCCATAACTAAATTACATATAATCCAACTAGAGTGCCAGAAACTCGCTCCATGGTTCCATTGATTTCAGGGTGATAGGGTGTAGATAATATGTAGCTTACCCCCATTATTTCGTTAAGTTTAGTGATTATTTGGGAAGTGAAATTAGTTCCGTTGTCTGTCAATAGAAACTGAGGACATCCATGACAGTAAATGACATCTTCTAGGATAAAATTGGCCGTCATCATAGCGCCCAAGACTTAGATTGCTTTGGCCTCTACATTTTTGGTGAGATGATTTATGGGCACTTTATTGCAGTTGAATTGCTCTGATGTACTAGCCAAAAGGCCTAGAACATCAATCAAAACGGTATGTCATGAAAAGTTTGATTTAACTAACTGATATGAAGTTGCTTTTAAGTAAGAATTATCCATTTGCCATTCCATGCAGCAATGAAGAGTCTCATAAACGTCAAAATTCATTGTTTCCCAATAGCGTTGCTTTTTTAACAACTTAAACGTCTTTATAAACCCTCCATTCCCTGTGGCCTTGTGTGCACTGATAATATTGGTTCATTCTTTGTCTGGAATTTCAAAGCTTTTTATCGTTGATGAACTTGTAAAGCTTACCATCTTGAACAGGGTACTCCTCAAAAATTTTTCTAACAAGTGCTGCACTTCCGCTGTCTCCTTACCATAAGTTTGAGTTAACATTTTATTGAATAACTCATTGGCAATATAATAGTTACTAAGGCAACAATAAGCAAGAGAGATAATTTTTCAGCTTTTTGGTGTTTTATGCTGGGTCAATATTGGATCTAAAAATCATAAGCTTGTAACTCTAAGCCCAGTGAGCCAACTGTTCTTCCAGCTTCTTTAGATTCTGTACTCAAAGAAGAGAGTCATGATCAGTTACTATAATAAAGTATACTCCATGAACGTAAACCTAGAACTGCTTACACGTGTATATGACTTCTAAAGACTCTTTTTCATTTATGTCATAATTAAGTTTATGGACATCCAACATCCAACATCCAACTGCAATAAGCTATTAGGTGCTCAACCCCCTCAGGATTGTATTGAGATAACACCGCCCCTACAGTGGTGAGCGAAGCATCCATCTGGATATTAAAGGTTTAAAAATTGGGATACAATAATAGCGGCTCTTGGGTAGGGTAAATACTGAGTTTATCAAAGGCTAGCTGACAATTTTCAGTCCACTTAAATGGTTCTTTATTTTTGAGAAGACGAAACAGTGGTTCACTAATTTTTTCTGAAATTATCTGCAAACTGGTGGTAGTAACAAATCATTATAAGAAAAACTTGAACGTCACACTTGCTACTTGGCGCACCATAAATTCAATCACTTCCACATTTGCGGCTGGGGCCACAAGCAATGTTTATCAATGACAAACCCCAGGCAATCCAGTTGCTCCCAGAAAAATTACATTTGTGTGGCTTTTTTAGCACTAGTGGTGCCCAACCCAAAAGGGGAGCCACCACACTTTTTGGTTTGCAAATGGGCCAAACAAAGGTATTATTAAAAATAAATTTTTTCCTAATATGGCACCTCAGCTAACAGCCCAGGAAGCCATATCAGAAGGCGAGGAAGTTTCAGGGAAACTTTTGTCTGGCACCCGCTTTAGCTGGTTGACCATGGTAGACACCATTGGGTGGGAGCATCAGCGACATGGGGCATAAGGAGGTATAGTTGTGGGTTTTCTTTATTTATGAGGCCAGCGGTGTCCATCTCCTCAAAGTATTGAGCAAGTTGATGCTCAGCAAAATACACTTATGTGGCTTAAATTTTCAAATCAGCCTTAGCTAGATGGCGTATAATTCTTCTAGGTGCTGTAAGTGTTCTTTAAACGTTCTAAAGAAAACGTTTATATCATCCAAATAAACAAGGACACAGGATTTTTATATCACCAAGAATGCTGTCATAGCCCACTGAAAAGTTTCAGGGGCGTTGTACAGCCCATGCAACATCCTTGTAGGCGGGCAGAGACCCTGAGCGGTGATCATAGCTCATTTTTCCTTCTCTTCCTGAGGCAGCTCTATCTGCTAGTGGCTAGAAATCAAATCCATGTCTGAGAAATATTGCAACCCACCCAAATGTTTTAGCACATCATCAATCCATGGTAAAGGTTAAGAATCCTTTTTGTTAATCCCATTAAGATTCTTATAGTCTACTACCATGCAATTAGAGCCATCTTTTTTACTAATGATAAACATCAGTGAGGCCCAAGGTCTCTTGGAGGGCACTAACAGCCCATGCTGTACCAACTGATTAATCTCAACATTAACAACCTCATCTACCGCTTTAGAACGCCTAATGGATGGATGTAAATAAGCGAACAATTTATGGTATCAGTATGATGTAGGACATCATGTGCACATATCAAATCACAGTCATCTTTAGCAAAATAATGCTGTGCCTGTCAAAAAAGGCTAGAGCTTGATCCTTTTCATCCTCAGTTATCCATGATAAGCTTTTCTGGGGTACAGAGAGCAGACCTATTGATACGCCTCGCCACTAAGGGCAACTCATCAAACTGGCAGTTTTTTTTGAACGTCTTCAACAGGTAACACATGCACAAAAGCAACAGCCTGGTGTCACTTTAACTGAACGGGGTAATCATACAGATTTTCTAAAAACACTTTTATTTCTCCATGGTTGGGGAAGATAATCCCAAGTGCAGAGACATGTTCCATATCAGAGTGGCAGAATGGCGCAATTATCTCACCATATATAATTCTTGAGGTTTCACAAATTGATTTTCAGTCCCCACTATCACCTGATGTACAGGCGGAATGGTTATATTACAACTAGCATGAAACAGAACTCCCAGTAGGCTCAACACTCTGATTGGGTAACTTTCTCATATGGGCTCAAATCCGCTGATAGCCTAAGCGCACTATAATATCTATAAAAAACTTTAAAAACAACCCATAGAGTTCGTGGCGCTGGGGTCTAATCCTTATGCTCATAAGATAAGGACAGGGTTTGACCATGTATTTCATAAATGTTTTCCTCAAAATCTTTCTTGACTTCATGAGCTCTCATAAATGAGGTCCCAATAAAAAAATCATAATTTTGCTTAGTGAAGACAATAGCAGGAGCGGATGCTACCAGAGAGCTGAATTGCAGCGTTAAAACACTGTATGCTCCTTCTGAAGTAGTAGATTGAGGCCCAGATGTACAAAAGTTTTTTGATAATCTATGTTGGGAGCAAGGCTCAATCTCTTCACCAGTTTAGTGGATACAATATTGTCTGGTGCCTCACTATCCAAAATGGCATAAAATTTAGACTTATTTAATGAAATAACAACATATGTACATTCAGAAAACAAGCTTTTACTGTACTTATTGTTAGGACCACCAATGTGTCAACTTAATTTAAAAAGGTTTGAATCTTAAGCCCTAACTGAAGGCTGGACTCCATCAACTGTTCAAAAAGCAATGTCCTGCGACCAGTTTCATTTTGGAGAATATTTCTAGAGGTATTAGGAAGTTTTTGCAACACTAACTTTTAAGCATATGGCCTGGATACTTTTTTAGCTGCCAACTCAACTTTGCATTTCTTCAGGAAACAGGGGGTCACAACGACCCTTTTATCAGCATTTGATTGCAGGTCTGCTAGAGGCGAGGGGGCTTTATAATTCTTCACCTTGTCCTAAGGAATGGTTATATAATTTTTTTGTAAATTAAGATGTTTGTAGAAGAGGCGAAAGTAGAAAATACTGGTTCTAATCCACCAATACTTTTCCCAAGTCAGTGGCTTTTGCATGGTTCACTAAATAAAACTTGGCCTTGGAACTTTACTTGGGACAATGATTAGCACAATGGCCCAAATTATTGCAACAATGACAAATGACCTGATTAATATCAGGCTTTGCAGAATGGAGACCATATGGCCATGTTAATTCCCTGAAAGGGGAGATGCTACAATCAAGTTGATTGCATGATTCTTGCAGACTTGCATTGGGCGCCTCAAAAGTGACAGCGCAATGGTGGAGGTAAATACCATGTGTGTGATATATATACTCATTCAAAATTGGTCTCAAAACATGGTACAACTCAATATAGGGCTTGAAGGCTTGGCGGAGAGCGTTCTGGACATCAAACTCATTGATGACATTAGCTCCATACAGTGCTGCGCCTCCAGGTAAAGGCGCTCAGCAAACACTTGAATGGATTTGTCTCACTTGAACGAGATACTCAGGAATTCAATATTCCAGGTGGTCATCTTTTTGGCACCACTGAATTCCTTGATATTAAGGTTCTTGGCGTTAGGGTAGGACACAACAGCCTTCTTTAATTTCGGCATTACTAAGTCTAACTCTCAGAGTCCAATGACTGGATTACTGCAGCCAATTTAGCGGTAATAGGTGCTCTAGCAATGCTAATTTCAGAGAGAACAAGTTAAATGAGTACATTAGCATTATTATAAAAATATGGTAAATTCACTGGGTTAGCCAGAAGTTAATTATCATGAATACCGAGACAAGAGGCCTGTTGTGACTCTGTACAACTGTAGGCTGCCATATTATCATGTTGTACGGAGGCTCTAACAGTCAGAATAAAGGGGAGAAAAATAGGCTGATTATACAATTCTGCGCCACATTACCCTCGCTTTCTGGTTCCACCAGAAGGGTTCCTATAGCAACTTGTCTCAGATGACACTGGAAACTATTTTGACGAGATTTCAACTTACATTGGTTTATTATTTTAGAAAACAGCAGCGCTCTGTATTCAACACAGTTTCCATATTATCAATCATTTGGTTAGCAAACTGAAACTCAGCTCATAAAGCTATGTTTTCCTCTTCTAAAATCCTCATTTGGTTAATGTTTTATTTTATAGGCCCCCTAGAATCAAAAAAATAAGGACCCTTAACTTCCCTAGTGAATTGTAG
>JAKSZP010012423.1:0-52458 GCA_022478985.1 Massospora cicadina
TTGGCCATTTTTTGTTCTTTTGGGGAAATAGGGTCAATAATTTTTTATTGTCCGTGTTCTCCCCAGTTGAAGGCTTGTGTAGTATCTGTGATTTTGGCATACTCTGAGTCATCTTCGCCCATTTCCTCCTCACAGAATTCCATTTCTCTCAGGCCTTCTTTGATGGGGCAAGCATGAATCTTGTGCCCAAAGGCCTGGCAGTGGTTGCAGATGGGGGGTGCGCTTTCTACTGTTGCATGGAACAGCTGGGATTTTTTCCCATCAATTGTGAAGGATGTAATGTGGGGGATTTTTTTTATCCTTTACTACATCCTGGTTCAGTGAAATTATTGCTATTGCCTTCCCCATGCTAAGGGTCAGCATCAGCTGGAATTGTTGCATTTCAAATTATTTAATTTCTCCATAGGCTTCCAAGCCTTCTCAGAGATTTCTTTCAACTACTGTGCGCGCCAGTGTAGTCAGAAGATAGTCAAAAACGATGAAAAATGTCTTTGAATACTGTCCAATGGGTGCATCTGGTTGGGATCAATTGCTGTCCATTGGGAAGGTCGAGTACCACTCTGACCTTTGCTGCTTTGTTCACTTCTTCCACGGTTTTGAACCCAAGGTCTACCCAACCTCTGCGGATAGTATGGGTTGTTAGGTACACTGCATGCGGGAAAATTTTTTGTTGGGCTTTTCCAAACTTTTCTACATTGTCAGTGTTTCTATGCCCAGGAAAACTCATATCCCATGTTCCACCAATGACAGTGGTTGCAATTGGGATACTTCCAAATAGCTGCAATATTTTACTAAGAAATTGACGAAACCTGCAGGATACACAACCTTAGGTTTTTTATTTTTGCTTAGATTTTTGTTTGTACCTGTGCACTTGGTACCTTTAAGCAGTGCAGGTCCGGGTCCGCTGCCCTTTACCATGTTCGCCCAGCTCTTTACCTTATTGTTCATACTTATCTCGCCTGGTGTTGATTATTAAATTATGCTGTTTGAATCAAATTGAAATTACTAAAAGTGATAGTAATTGGAAAGAAAAGTAACACCATGGAATTATGTTAGGATTCTTTTAAATTTATCTAATTATCCCTTTGTTTGGCACAGCACTAATAAGATGTGTGAAAGACCACCCTTTTGGGTTGGGTGCCACTAGTACTTAAAATTAACTCCCTTGCCTAAGAGACACCAAAAATACATCAGTATTAGTGCTCTATTATTTTTAACTAATTTTTCATGTATTATAGGCCTAGACATTAAACTCCCTGTTTTTAAAAAATTATGCAAATAACTTAAAAATCTCAAGTGTTTTCTCAGTTTTTAATATTTGCACCACTAAGAACCAAGAATTTAGAGTATCATACTTAGAGGAAGCTGTTATTTCAGATGAATTCTTGTTCTGATAGTAGCTACTGAAGACTACCCCTGACAAATTCAACCAACCAGCAAGCCTCATACCACTGTCAGTACTGGATACTATGGTGCGCTTATTTATTACATTATTAATACCATTTTTGAGAATAAAGCTTCTGTAGTGGGTATAAGGTACTTTTCCTCAAACATATTACCTTTGGCTTTTATGAATTAAAAATTAGAACTTAAAAATACAATGCTGCACTAATTTTGATTAAACATGCCAAATCTTAGATACCAACATCAAGTAGTCACATTTTATGGAAGTGGCCGATGAGAAGAAGACTGGACTTCCAGTATGTTTGTATTAAAACCCAGTGGAGAGTACAGATTGCCATAGACGCAGCTGTTAAAGCTTTTTAAGAAGGTATGTTCTAGTATTAGTATGATGGAAGTAGTGTTATAAAAACGTACCAATGGCATCATGACAAGCCAAATGGCTGCAATGGGGATAGCCGCTGGCACTGCATGGGTGACCCCTAGGACGAGAGAGGCTTGTATGATGAAAACACCTCCAGAATCTACATTTCTGTCCTTTAAAGAGGGTGAGCATTTGCTTAGCACTGGTATTGGGATATAATTGTCAGTTATGTTTGACCAGATGAAAAACCTTGTATCAGATAACTGCTACTAAGTGACTTACAAAAGTATATTTGTTATTATTATGGGTTCAAAGTAAAAGTTTTAGTCAAGTTCCTTGGATATCTACCAAGTACAGGATTTGGATGAAATTAGGTGGAATATCAGGGAAACTGGAGCACAGGAGGTTGCTGAGAGGAAAAGACCAGGAGAAAGGTGGGATAACAAGGTCAAGTGACCTAACAAAATGAAGAGGCGTCCTAAATGGCCAGTATTATGTTTAATATAAATCTGTTGGGAAAAACGCACACCAAAACTGGCCACAACCATCAGGGACAAAAGGTCCTAGGATCTGGGAAGGGTGACTTAAAATCTAGGGCAAAGGGCAGCAAAATAAGAAGCGGCAGAGCCTGTGTAATAGGTGGCAGAGTAGATGGAGGGCTCACATACAGCAATAGGGTTGACCAGAGTGGAAAAAGGACTCCAACTATCGCAGAACTTCTGAAAGGTGTAATCTATTTTTTAGTACTATATGGTCCCATGAAAGGTGTAATCTATTGAAAAATAACAAAATGCAGAAAAGAAGCCCGAAAATCCTAGACTTTATTAAAGTGATCAGAGTATCTTAAGAAAGCAAAAATTTTTCAGTTTGGGACTTAATTTATAGGAGAATGATTCATGAAGATTCCAAATGGTTATTGAAATATGATCTGAGCACAAGTTCGTTGTTATTCAACAAAAGCAAAATTTTTCAAATTTGGCTGAGTTCCATAACCTCATATCTTGTAATTTTCTGGGTGTTGGGTTTGATTCTCGCCTGGTTTTTCGCCTCAGATGGGCCGTTTTCCTCAGCTTTGGCTGGCAAAGCCAAAACCCATTTTCTGTCAATAATCTTATAGAAGTCATCAGTGACTCTTAGGGGTTCTGGTCTTTGCCCTAGGGCTTATTGGACTTGGCTTTGAGGGGCGGTTAACTACAGGAAATATGTCACTAGCTGTGACATAGGCAAATGGCAGCAGGAACTGATCAAGGGCAATACTACAGATCAGGTGTGGACTCATAATCTTTAGAAGATTATACATACTGGCGCAACTTGTTTGACCATGGAATATCAGACATGGCTGTCAGACATTTGCCCGCCCAGCTGCAAAAGAAGGATGTTTTATGTCAAAATCAATCAAAAAGGAGAAATGTCGGCCATTTACAAGTTATTGATACTAATAAAAAAGATTTAATTGATACTAACAAGGATATTAGCCAAAAAACCAAGGCCAATTCTAGGTGGAACCCCGCAAATTGAGGTAACATGATTTCAAATGCTACATGGGCAATAAGCACAAAATTGAGCAGTCAGATTACTCTGACCACATGGTGGACACTGAGGCATCCATCAGATGGTACTCCCCCAGCCACAACCAAGTCCCTTCAAGCACCTACGCGGGGACCTCCCCCTTTTATAGGCGTGGCATGAGTCCCCCAAGGTAAAATAATTTACTCTGATGGGGATTGGCTGAAGTTCTTTTAAATGTTACCTCATGGGTACATATTGCCAATCGTTAATTACTCATCTGTTGTTCAGCAGAATGAAGTGATTATTCCAAGCTTCAATAGGCTGAATGTACATATTTCCTTATTAGGACAGCAACAAGACATTCCAAACTTATTCCTGAATCTATTGACCCTTGATACAGTTTAAAAACTGATCAGTCTGATATCAAGGGGGTCTTTTTCTTTCCTTTATTGCGCTAATAATAGAATTTATAAAAACCCAAATTTTTTATTAGTGTTTTATATTTAATTTTATCTAAAACCTTTGTGGAATCCAGTGGCATAAGCACCAGCGAGAAGAAATAAACTGAACTCCTACAAGCTGGTGCTCACTACAGGGGACACCTGTACACCTCAAAAATCATCGAAAATGAAGGCTTTAAACATGATCAACCCTTTTACTTTTCCTCTTTACATTAAATAACGTTTAGTTGCTCTGGAAAAGCAACTACTACCGCTCTATCCCGTCTCAAAGAACTTGAGCAGCGCCTATTAAAGCCGCTTTTTAAAGGCAAGTACATCCCAGGTGAAAGGAGCATTCCTACTTTTTTGTATGTTTATGAAGCTGCCATGTATGTCGCAATGGATAAGCAAAAAGTTCAACAAATTCTTCCTTGTTTAAGCCGCCTAGCGCAAGAGATGATAGTCCCTTACCTGGATACTTTGCACACCTGGGCAAATGTGTAGGAGGCTCTTTTGGATGAATTCAGATCAAAGAAGAGTCTACAAAGGGAAAAACAGGCCTTTATGCGCCTTAGCATGTATGAGGGTGAACCGCCCATTGCCTTAGCTGAATGATTTTACCTCACTGCACAAAGGTTATCAACCTCAACATTCTCACCCTTGATGATTTTATCGCCACCCTGTTAGCTGGGTTAGCTTCTCAGCCCTCTCAGCCAGGCATATCATCTCAGTGAAACGCCATTTTAAAAATATCTGCAACGTAAAGGAGGCTCTTTAAAATGTTGCCAATTTTCATTCATGTGCAACAACCAAGGAAAATGAGGGGAAACCTTCCTTTCTAACCACTGAGGAGTTTCCGCCTGTAGAACCGTTGGGGATGAGCCCACCAGTGCTTACCCTCCCTGGGAAACCTGCTCCCTTAGTGCGATCTAAAACTGATATACCTCCCTCCTGTAGGTCTAAAACCTATCATGAAGTTACTACCATGCTTCTGCACACGCTCACCAAAGCTGCTGTGCCTTCCCCCCAGCCACGCTGGTAGTTGCACGCCCTAAGGCTACCCAACCTCATGTGGCCATCTCCCCTACTTCAATTGCGGCTTTGCCAGTGGTTGAATATACCCTTGGGGATGAATCTGAGGGGGGTTACGATGATGTTGGCTACTACTTATTGGGAGCTCCCACGTAAGTGGAAGTCCCTGATTGATTGAATGCTAAAGGAGTAGATGAAGCCACCATACTTGAGGAAACGTACCTCAGACAACTATTAGGGTGCCCAAAATTTATTGAAACTGCCAGTGATGGTGATGAGTTCTTGTCTGGCCTGATTTGATCTCTTCAGCGTGTCCCTACCATGAAATACATCCTGGATAAATACCCCGAAACTGCTTGTAAATTAACCTCCACTTTCAAGCTCAAGGAGGTCTTGGCCTTGTCTCCTAACTTTTAGGGGAACACTCACCAAGGTTGAAGTGATTATTCAATGAAGTCCTGGTAATGGCCATCCTGGATACTGGCTCACCAGTTAATGTAATCTCTACTAAACTCATCTAAAAATTAATTTGGCGCCTGATTTGGAGTACAATCAAGAGGTTGGAACTGCCAGACCAAGCAAAACTCGCGCCATTGGGGCATATACTTGCCTTCCCATTAATATTGGGAAGCTTATCTTGTCAGCCCTTGCAGTGGCTTTGGACAACATTGCCTATGATATGCTCATAGGTACCCAGTTTATGATTGAGTGCGAGGTAATAATTAACATGAAGCAAGATTTCCTTTCGTTACTCAACTATTAAGTCCCTTTAGTCTTATTGAATAAAGAACCCAGCAAGCACAAATAATCTTTCCTGGTCAAATATCACTTTCCTGATATGACTTTGCATTATTCCACCTCTGAGCGCAACACTAAAAAATTGCTTGATTTAGCGGATGCTAGGGATGTAATCTCTTTCTATGTGGCAGATGAAATCATGATTAAGTCTGGCGAACAACAAGTGGTGGACACAAAAATCACACTCCAAATCCCACACCACTGCTTGTTGCACCTCATAAGTATTGAGGGCGTTAGCCCCTTGGAACCTCGGGTATTACCTGGGATACTATATCCAGACTACCAGAGACCTATTACTATTCTTCTGGGAAACCTTGCCTGCAAGGATATGATCATAATAAAACACCAGGAAATTGGCAGAGGGTTTATAATCCCCATGGAGGACATTAACAGATTCACTCATTTGGCTTAATGACGGATTTGGGTTTGACAATGGATAACTTAGTATGTACCTTACCCAACGTCCATATTTCAGATATATTAACCCCAGATGAGCTGGAAAAAGTTCATACTTTATTAATCGATTATAGCGATATATTCTCCAAATTTGATAATGACTATGACCAAATGAAGGGCTGGTGCCACTCCATTAATGTGGGTGATGCCCATCCTATTAGGTCCAAACCTTATCGCAAGTCAAAGGTGGAGGGAAAGCAAATGAGGACGGAGCTCCAGCAGTTACTAGACGCGGGGTTACTAGTTCCTTTTTCAAAGCCCTTGGTCTTCCCCCTCTTGCTTATTAAAAAGAAAAACGGAGGTCATCAGATAGTCATGGACTACCGCAAATTAAGTAACCTCACAAAAAAGGATAGCTATCCTATCCCTAAATTTATGACGCCCTAGCAAACACTCTGGCTCTAAATTCTTCTCTGAGATGGACTTGGCTAGTGGCTATTGGAAAATATACCTTTCTCCTCAGGATCAGGATAAATGCGCCCTTATTAGTAGTGAGGATCTCATCCAACCAACACAATTACCTCAAGGGTTGTGCAACGCACCTGCATCTTTCCAGCGTGTGATGGATCCTATTATGCAGAATGAAAAGTTAAGTTGCGTCATTCTATATCTCAATGACATCATGGTATTCTCTAAAACTTTTAACGAACATCTTGATCACCTGAAGGAGGTGTTTTAACAGCTATGTAAGTTAAATATCAAGTTAAGCCCCATAAAGTGTACCTTTTTATTTTATTTAACTGAGGTAAGCCGACTAGGGGACGAACATTACTGAATATATGTAAAACTAAGGGAATAACCGACAAATATAAAATTGAGCACCCCAGGGTACTCAAGTTACCATTTGCCAGCGGGACTGCCAGGTATGGGGGTTGGTGAACTACTCTGAGGGGGTTTCCCCGCTATGGAGCAGGTGTGAAGGAAAGGGTCTGTGTGGAGGAACCAGAGTGGGAACCATGATTCTATGAGCGCTTTTTGCCTTAATCTCATATATCCATAGAGCCAGGCTTGGAAGTGTTCCAGTAAGTGAACATGGAATCTGTTAATAACCCCATGAATGGTTGGGACCGTGCCCTTGAACGCATCTAATGCAATTGTGTGGATTGTCCACATTGCAATGGGTATTATTAAGGAGTGGAGGGTAGATGGGATTGGTGACTCAATCTGGAGCGCGAAGATGCTCTTTGATATCGAGAATTTCTGTTCATTTTGGATCTTAAGCAGGCGTGTGACTTCCTGCCATATAGCTTTGGTTGGGGGGCATGTTTCTAGATGGTGATGTAGGGATCCCTCGCCTCCACATACTGCACATGTTTTGCGGAAGGAGTTGTAATGGTCCGCTGTCCTATAGGTCCTTCTCAGACAGCGCCAGGCGTTTGCTTATATCTTTGGCTGTAGGAGTGAGTGGTGAGTCATTTTCCACATTGCCTTCTGTTTGTTAGATCATAGGGAATGTCCAGCATATCTAGGTATTCTATCCTAGCTATGCTTGGGGTTCTTGCGAGCATATCTCCCTGGGGGTGGTTTTCTGGGTTTATTAGTTTGAATTGGGGGCTGGGTCGTCCCCTTCCCTGTATAGTAACCATGTTCTCTATGGTCCATCCCATACGGCGGATAGTTTGGATGATATGTTTGAAGTGAGGGGAGGTTCCATGCGGACCCATTGCAGTAGGGTGCTTATAATGGTATGAAAGTAGTCTGGGTGGACATGTGGGTTGGTTAATTTGAGCGCCTGTGCAAAGTTAGCCTTGCTTCTCTGGACCAATGTTGTTGCGGGAGGTCTGGAGCAAGAATTTCCTTTATCCAGGTACCTAGGATGTGATTGGCGTGGCTCTCAAAATCTATTAGTCCCATGCCTCCGCTTAAGCGTGGGCCAAATAGTGCTTCCATCCGTATAGGAGGGTGAGAGCCAGGCCACAGCCAGCCCTGTATAAGCGCGCAGATTGAGGTTATAAAGGTAGGTGAGAAGGCTATCGCATGGGCCTGGTACCACAGTATTGAGAGGATGAGCGAGTTAGCAACTGTAACTCGTCCTGATAATCCTGGGGTTCTTCCCTTGAGGGAGGCGACGCGTTTGGATACCTGTTGTAACAGGTTACTTTCCATTGTCTCATTAGCATATCCCCCTGATTCTAGCCAGATTCCAAGGTGTCAGACAGGAGTGGTGGTGGGAGGTGTTGCAAAGGGTAATATAATTGGGTTTTTTCTTCGAGTGTTGGCGTGAGGTTCTGATGTTGTGGCCCAATTGTTTGTGTATTTGGCTAAGAGGATCATTTCTGTCTTCCTTTTGTTGAGCGATGCATTTCTCACCTTGGAGTATTCCTCTAGAGTGTGTTCCAGCTGTTGGGCATCTTCATTGTTTGCTATACCTGCTACGCAGTCATCTGCAAAGGCCAGTATCTTGACTGTTGGTTGTCCTTGTGCAGTTATCCCCATGAGACGTGAGTCAGTTACTCAGAGGAGCGGGTCAAAGCTGAAATTGTATAGCAGTGGGCTGAGGGGATCCCCTTGTTTGAGCCCTCTGTGTGGTTTAATCTTGTTTGTTAGGAATCCAGGGCCGCATACAGCCATGGTTGCAGATTCTGTTAGGAGCATCGCCCATTTTATGAATCTTGGTGGGAGTTTGAAGGCATGTAGACATTCTTTTAGGTATGGCCAACTAACTCGGTAATACTCCTATTCCTGATCCAAGAAGACTAGGGCACCAGCTGCTTTGGATTGGCAAATGTTTGCAACAGGGTGAATGTTGTTCCAGATTAAACGCCCTGGATTAACCCAAACTGGTTGGGTGATAGGACGTCAGATGCAATTGCGCCTAATCTAGCTGCTAAAATTTTTGTTAGAATTTTTGTGTCAGTGTTGGAGAGCGCAATTGGATGCCAGTTGGTCAGGTCCAACTTGTCACCCTTTTTATACAAGGTTATAATGTAGGATTCATGGCCTCCTGGTAATAGGCGTGTTTCCAACAAGCTCTGGTTCATAGACGCCAATAGGAAGGGGGCAATTTGTTGAAAATATTTTTTGTAATATTTGTAGGGTATCCCATCAGGCCCTGGGCATTTCCTACGTGGTGCACCGCGAATTGTCTCCCAAAGCTCCTCCCATGTAATAAGGGGTAGTATACTGTAATTTGGTGGTGTACTTTGTAACTTGGCAGTTTGTATAAATTCTTAAATTTTTTGTGAATCTGTTGGCATTTCACGATATAATTTGGTGTAATAGCGGTGTACTTCCGCCTTGACCTCCTCAGGGTTGGTATCCATGGTGCCATTGGTCTTGCGGAACTGTGTGCATGCGGGCTGGTTTCTGTGATAGTGGAAACGGTGGAAAAAGTATGTCAAACAGGTTTTGCCTTCCTTTATGAACTTACCTTTGTTCAATACTTTTATTCTGTGTTGGTGTTCAAAGATGAGATTGTTTAGTTAGGCGGATATTTCCACCCATTTGCATCCCCAGTTAGGGCTATAGCCAGATCTCAGAGTATTTATTCCCAAGCGGTCTAGTTCCGCCAAGGTACGCTTGATTGTGTCCATGTCTGCAGTGTACTTACGTGATGCAATATGTAAGGTTTTGTTAATTAAATCCTTTTTGAAATTTTCCCATGTTCCAATGGGATCTGAAGTGAATGGGGCTGTGAATTCTGGGTTTGTAGCCTTGTTTTCAACCTAGTCGGATATCTCAGGCATTTTTATATTTTCTGGGTGAAGCTTTCTCCAAGGCGACACCTGTGTGTGGGATTGGGCTGGCGCTAACTGCACCATAACTAATTGGTGGTCAGAAAAATTGATCTTTTTTTGTTATAATTTTGGAGATTCTTGAGCGGTGGGATTGCGGGATGAGGATGTGGTCAAAGCAACTCATTGATATGAGTGCTCCCTCACGTATGTTGGGCCACATCATATGGGGAAGGATTGGTGAATTGGGAGGAAGAGCATCCTGTAAGCCAAGAGATGCCTTCATTGTGCGATATTCAATGTGTCCAGGTGGGTATCCCCTGGGATTAGGCCATCAATCTGCATTGGGGTTATCCCAGCAGTTGAAATCGCCTAACATGATGATATCTGGTGGGAGGGTGAGAAAAATTTTTTTTTCAAAAAATTGTTTTCTCTCAGTTGCAGTGCACAGTGCATAGACACATGCTATTGAAATTATTTCCTCTTGGCATGTGATTCTTGCTACCAGGACTCAACCATGCAAGTGTGATGACAAATTTGTAATTTTAAATTTTTTGTTGTTTTGGACTATCACTCCACAGTGAGACGTCCATACTGATTGTGATGGTGCGACCCTGGTTGACCAGGATTCTTCTTCCCCTTGTAGACAGTGGGTTTCTTAGATGGTCAAGATGTCTACAAGAGGTTTTCGCAGGAATTCTAGCTTTTTGGCTTGGGACGTATGAGACCTGGCTCCTGCAATGTTTAGCGTCACTATTGACACTGAGGTGCCCGTGGCGCCTCAGGAGCAGTTGGGAAGGCCCTCTGGCCCTATCCCACCATGGCCCATTTTGGCCATGCTCCACATCTGTACTCCAACTCTTTCACTGCCATTGTTGGTTCCCTTGATCTGACCCAATGATTCAATGGAATTGCGGTTTTTTGCATTTGCATCAACTTTTCCTTCACAGGTCTCATGTTGATTTGATGCGGATTGTTGATTGGATTTTATATTTTTGAGGTTTGACTTTGGTGAATTGTGCACCGCATTTTCACCCAAATTGCAGTTTCATTGTTTCTCAATATGTGCATGACTGATGTCGCTTTGTGACTCAGTCAGATTACTGTAAAAATTTTCGACCTGAGCATATTGTTCTGATTGGTATGTTTGGTGAATATCTGAAATATCCTCCCAAATTTGTCCAGGGTTAATAGTGGACTCCACGTGTGCTGCTACTTCAGCCACTGCTCGCTTGCGGGCTTTTTGTGCCGCTTTATGCTGTTCACTTGTAACTGGGTCCACGATGGAGTATAGTCCATCTTCACCCCAGTGGAATTTGTGGTGACTGTCAGTCATTTTGGCGAAGTTTTCATTATCTTCGTCCATTGCTTCCTCACAATAGTCCTTTTCCATTAAGCCCTCTTCCACAGGGCATGCGTGTTCCTTGTTGCCCAGTGAGCCACAGTGGTTGCAAATGGGTGGTGCGCGTTTCAGTGTAACTTGGAATGAAGCTGACTGGCCCCCATCTTCAAAGTGAAATTCTGCTGTGCGGGGAATTCTGGATAAGTCCTCTTCCACTTCTGGGAAGGGATTTATTATTGCGATAGCTTTGCCCATGCACAGGTTGGGCATCAGGTGAAATCGCTGTAATTTGAGTTGCTGAATTTCTCCATAGGCCATGAGACCTTTGCATAGCTCCTCCTCGATTACCTTATGAGGAAGGTTGGTGGGGAGAGAGTCAAAAGAGATGAACAAAGTTTTCACTTTGTTCCATCTGGTGCACGCGGTGTGCACAATTTTTTTGCCCTCAGGGAGGGCAATTTCCACACAGACTTTTGCTGCAGCATCAGCTTCATCGGCTGTTTCAAAACCAATATCAATCCAGCCATGGCCCATGTTGTTGGTGGCTACGTACACCGTGTGAGGGAAAAGTGAGGGCTGTGCCTCACATGTTTTCTCCCACAGGGTCAGTGACTCATCCCCAAGGAAGAATCTGATCCCATGTTCCACCTTTGATAAGGGTTGGTTGAACTGAATGTACATATATTGCGCGTGCTTTACAGTGAATACCATAAACCCAGACGGTGTCTGAGTTTGCGATTTCTTTGCAGATTGGGTTCCTGGTCCCCCTCCAGGGCGTTTCTTGTCCTTAGTTGCACCATTAAGCGCACAGCTTGCCGCGACGCTCACCCATGTTGTATTATTTTTGTTATTAAAGTCGCCCATCTTTCCTGTGTGTGATTATCCAGGTTTGCTGTTTGAATCGAATCATAGTAACTAAAGTGATTGTTATGAGAAAGAAAAGTCCCCATGAAGTGTACCTTTTTCCAAAAAACTGTATTTCCTTGGCAAATCCATTTCTCAAAAGGGAATTCAACCCATCTTAGATAAGGTCAAAGCGATCTCAAAAATGCTCTCCCTAAAAGTTTATGAGATACTCAGGAATTTCTAGGGATGATGGGGTATTACCATCAGCTCATCCCTAAGTTTGCCCAGCTCAGCGACCCTCTTGTCCGCCTATTGAGCAAGAACACTCCTTTTCAGTGGGGCGCAAAACAGAAGGCCGCTTTTGAGACGCTGAAGCAACTTCTGCAACAACGCCCTATCCTACGGCACCCATATTATAAAAACCCTTTATCTTGTTTACTGACGCCTCGGACTATGCCATTGGGGACATCTTAGCCCAATTGGATGAATATGGTGTAGATCATCCTGTATCCTATTTTAGTAAGATGCTGTCAAAGGCGGAACGCAACTACAGTGTAACAGAAAAGGAGTGCCCTTCTGTTCTGTTAGCTGTATAGCACTACCACCCTTTCCTATTTGAAACCACCTTCATTGTGGTTACTGATCACGCTTACCTAAAATGGTTACAGAACATGAAGATCCTACTGGCGGGTTAGCTCGCTGGGCTCCAAAGCTCCAGCCTTATGACATGAAGATCAAACATCATGTGGGAACCCTTCACATGAATGTTAATGGGTTAACTCAGCTTTTAGTCCTTCATTTGGATACTAGTGAGGCAGAGAGGTTACACAACCTCTTAATGACCCCCAATGAATGGGAGGATGAGCCTGTACAGAAAATGTTAGCCTAGCACTCCTGTAACACCAAAGTGGAGAAAAAGTTGTATAAGCAGGTGGGGATAAAATGGCTACCTTAACTTTGGCCCTCGAAATGCATACATGCTATCTAGAAGCTCACTCCACAAAAGGTCAAGGAGGGGCAAAGAAAACTTTTGAGTGGATTAAGGATCAGCTTTATTGGGATGGTATTATGGAATCTATTGTTGACGTCTTGGATGCCTACATCACGTGTAAGAAACAATCCAGTTTCATGACTAGATACCAATACCAACCCACTACCCCTCAGCAACATTTTCACATTATCAGTTAAGACGTGGTAGGACCGCTACCCTAGACCATCAGTGGAAATCGCTACATTCTAGTAGGCATTGACCACTTCACTAAGTGGGTTGAAGCCATGGTTATTTCTGCTCAAATGGCCAAAGCCACCTCCACCTTTTTAAATCAAAACATTTTCACTTGTCATAGCTGTCCCAAAGTACTATTCTGCGACGATAATAAGAACTTCACCTCCAAAATAGTTATAATCCTGGCCGCATCCATGTGAGTCCAACAACCTTTCTCAGTTCCATATAATCCCTCCACCAATGGGACCTTGGAAAGAGCAAATGGAATTTTGGTTTCCATTCTACGAAAATGGCCTCCTCTGATCCTCTTCACTGGGATCAATACCTACACAGTGCTCTTAAGGAATACTAGATTAGCTATCACCAGATTTTAAAAATGTCTCCATTCCGTGTCTTGTATGGGTGGGAACCAGGAGTACCTGCCCTCTTAGCTAAAGATGTATTCTTTTCCAGAGTTGAGGAACCTGAGAAAGTCAAGAGAAGATTGGCTCATCGCATCATCCAACTCCAATCTGAAGCTATGACTGATTTATAAAAAACGGTTACAAAAGAAGGGCAGGCTGCAAATGAGCTCTGAACCCCCTACCTACGTTACAAGTGTCTGACATGGTATTATACTACCATGACCACATCGCTCTTAGAAGCGGTAAGCTTTGATCAATTTGGGAGGGTCCTTCCACCATCACCTAAAAAAGAGGCAATGAGTACTCAATAAATTCTTTGGCTACCAGGATTACTATCAATTGGGTACATGGCTGGTTCCTATGGCCATATTCACCCCCCACCATTCTTGAGGGGGTGATGTTGGACCTTTGTCCTCCCAGCTGCAAAATAAGAATTATTTGGGTCAAAATCAGCCAAAAAAGAGGAAATGTCGGCCATTTGCAAGTTATTGATACTAACAAAAAAGACTTAATTGATACTAACAAGGATACTAGCCAAAAGACCATGGCCAATTTTAGGTGAAACCATGAAGATTGAGGTAACATGATTTCAAATGCTACATGGGCAAAAAGCACAAAATTGAGCAGTAAGATTACACTGACCATGCGGTGGACCCTGGGGCGTCCATCAGATGGTACTCCACCAGCCACAACCAAGTCCCTTCAAGCACCTACGCGGGGACCACCCCTTTTATAGGCGTAATGGGAGTCCCAAAGGTAAAATATTTTCCTCTGATGGGGATTAGCTAAAGTTCATTAAAACGTTACCTCATGGGTATATATTGCCAACTGTTAATTCTCCATCCATCTTTCAGCCAAAGTGAAGCAAGTATTCAAAGCTTCAATAAGCTGAATGTACATATTTCCTTATTAGGACAGCAACAAGACATTCCAAACTATTCTTGAATCTATTGACCCTTGATACAGTTTATATACAGATCAATCAGATATTAAGGGTCATTTTCTTTTATTATTGCGATAATAAAATTTAATAAAAACCAGTTCATTTACTAGTGCTTTTTATTTAATTTTATTTAAAACAATTGTGGAATCCAGTGGCGTAAGCCCAGCGAGTAAGTTCAGCTGGATTCCTAAAATGGCATAGCAAGGAGGTTGGTCGATTGGCACATCAAGTTGGTAGTCAATTGACAGGTGGGGCTCATGAAATGAGGGCTCACAGCAGAATTTATTGAAATCGTTGACACTAAACTTATGATCTCACAAAATTGTAAAAAGTGTCAAAAGTTACACTGATTTATGGATCAAAGGACTTATTAAATAATTATAGCTGTTAAACTTGAGAGTTTCTTCACCAAATCATTTTATAAAAATTGAGGAATGGTGTGAAGGAGGTTGAGTCTGCAGATGAGCTAAGGGGAATGTCAAATTTATTGTAAGGAGTGTAGAAGATGAAATGAATTGGCAACAGAAACTAAGGGTTTCTAACGTTTTAGGGGATTTTTTGGTAGGCTTAAGTCAATGCCCTGGGCCTAGGGCCTATGTGACAAGCAACATTTGTCTAAGTTGAGGTAGTACTAGGGGTTGGTGGGAAATTTAAATAATTGAATCCAAAAATCAACAGATCGTTTCTGAGTTAGTCTTGAAGTCTGGTATTTAACAGTTTTGTTTTGACTGGATGAAAGTTGGTGTTGCCTCAGTAATGGCTTTAATAGCCAGAGAGACATCCAGCATAGGTGGAACTGATTGAGCTGATATAACTGACCATATTCGTTATAAGTTGATTAAAATGAAAGAAGTTTGGACAGTTTGGACCTTATTTGACAAAAATAGCATGGGTGGGGTAGTGCCCAGGTCACCGCCATAGGCTCCTGGACTAATCCTTCTCTCTGGAAACCTTTTCTGTCATCTCCAAAAGTAAAGAAGATAAATAAGGGGAAGTGAGTTATACCCTTGAGGGAAAGTCAGTAATTCATCGCTCATCCATCACATAGCTGAATCAACTTTTGAGATAAAAGGGCAACTGAAGGCCTAGGACCCCTCTTGCATCTGAATGGGGTGCTGGTAGAAGTCCAAGAGATGCGATGGGCCTCAGATTTTAATTTTTTTTCTCTTAAAGGGTTTGAGGACCTGCCATCAGGGGCTCATACTAAGGCATTGTCAGAAAATTAACCAGATGGATTCCTCCTATGATTTATTTAGATTTGGGATGAAATGGCTAATCCCAGTGGAATGGCTCATTGACTGAAATTCGTGGTGTTTAGGTAATTTCTAGGTAATTGTTCCCAATTGGGTTGAGCCAAATAAAGTTTTCTGCTGAGATTGGGAGTTGGGTTCAAGTGGAGCCAATGACTGTCCTAAATCAGTACTTGGATCATAGGTGACTAGTATCCAAGGATTATTCATTTATATTACAAAAGTAATGTCAGCGGAAACTGATGATCCCAAGTTTGAGGTGGCCAAGGTTGTCTCCAGTGCCTCATATATAAAAATTGACTGTCACCTGAGAGAGGCGATTCCCCAAAAAATTGACTACAGAGAGTTGAAATGTGTTGTTGGTGAGAAGCAAGTTATTCTGAGTTACCCTAGTGACCAAAAATGCTTCCAGCGCTTAGTTATTAAGTTGATTCCTAATTCAACAGTTATTTATATAAAGATTTATACAGCCACCAGCGACTGAAGTTTAAATATGAGCTGCAACTAATATTTGGACATTGGGAAGAATGAGGCTAGAGGGTTGACACCAAGGAAGAGAGAAGCGAGTGAGAAGTGAGAGTGATTGGCTAGAAGAACCTGTGATGAGCTGATACGTTGGCGATGGGGGCAGTAGCCCTTTTGTAAATATAAATACCTGGTGCTTATCTCTTAAAAATCTTACTTTGCCTAATATCCTCTTTATTTAAGTTAATACTTATTCTTAAGGGGGTTAGGATGAGGGATCTCTGAATGGCGCGGTGACATGCCAAGGGGTCAGCCAGTGTTGCTGGCCCCGATGCCTAAGGCAAAATGGCAAGGACAACCTGTCTTCATACTGGTTGGCCTGCCAACCAGTAGAGCCCACTGTCACCAGAAATTCATTTTCTGATATACTTATTATATATATTATCACTCAGCCACGGGCATTCCTCAATTATTTAATTTATGGAAAGCAACAATAAATTCCACCATTTTTAATACCTGTGTCAGTCAAGAAGTTATGACACCCACAAAATAATTGAAACGCTGGTGCAGACTTTAGTCTGACTACAAATTGCAGCAAATTAATGCGCTGGCTCAGAAAAAATGATTTTGTGAAAAATATAACGTAGACTGGCGGCTGCTACCTCACTTTAATATATGAGAACTCATTTTGTACTGTGATATCCATGGATTCAATGAACTGATAAATTAGAGTACATATGTAAGGAGCCTTTAGAGTTCAGCAAGAAGACATCTATGGATATTACACTATTAATGATCCTGTTAAAGATCACTTGAATAATAAGTTACATGCTAAGTTATAAAAATAAATATCAGCAGAGTGCAGGACTATTAGCTTTAAGTTCTTAATAAGTTAGTTGACCCTCTCATACTTTTGCACTCTAATGTTTGGTCAAGTGGGGGGAGACGTTGTAATTGTTTTATCAGGCATCTGGATACAATAATTTATATTTTGATTCTTATTTTAACCCTTAATTAGTAGCAATTTTGATTGGTATAGTGATTACTTTGCCACTTGACCCAAGCTTTTATATGTAGTGGTCTAAAGTATCAATTAAAAAATTATTTGAGGTGGGTCGACCTTGGGACAAATATACCACACGATAATTTTTCTAGCCAATACAGGTTTAGAACTCAAAACCTGCACTAGGGGTGGAAGCAGTTTTACCCGCTTGGCAACCACTCTTTCTAAAGTATCAATTAAAATTAGTTAACTTAAATCCCCAACGCTGCATTTCTCATACCCTAGATTTATTGGCTACTGATGCTGTGGCCTCAATCATTATATAGCTCCTATTTTATTTTAGCATACTATTCTACGTTTCCCTGTGCCAGCATAAAATCATTAATAATAGGGTCCTATATTCATTTTGGCCATCTGCTAAAAATTTGACTACATCCAGTGTACTGCATCTTTTATGGAATGCCTCAAGCCTTAGTTATTTGCTTTGAACTAAATTAAATATAGAAAGTTTTAGTCTGCCACTGGAGGTGCTGCTTAGTAACCATTAAAAGAACCAAAAATTTATTCGTAAGAAATGCATATCTGAGGAGGATGTCAAGAGGAAGTTGTTATTTCCTGAAATAAGTGTTATCAGAATTTTTGGTCAATTACTTAAGCAAGCTTGTGAGCCTCTGAGAGTAAATAATACTACATGGTTCTCTCTTGTTTACTTAAGTTAAAAATTATTTCTGAAGATATCATATTTTTTGTGCATTATAGTCAGTTACTGGCTTTAAACAGTACTTTGTGTTAGTTTATTTACCTGTGAAGCTAAAATACAACGATCTAGAGCTAATTTTAACAATGGTTTAATCCCAAGTGATATAAATTTGAGCTATAAATTCTTGGTTGGCTAAGTTTATCCATAGACATATAAAAGCTGAACAAAAATGTATGGCGTAATGAAACACTTTGCTAGAATTATAAAGCAACTCCGCCAGGACCATGAACATGCTACTTGTAAGTGTGTGTAGACAAGACAAAGCCAATTTGATTTGTCAGATTCTACTCCTAAAATGTTATGGAGGCTGTTGGGTCCAACTTGCTCAACGCATAGACTACTGTACCTCAATCAGCTGATACTACTTGCTCTGCCTTGGCGGCCAACACTTCTGTTAGTTCTGATCCCCAAAACGCTAATACTGATTCTGATAGTGGCTCATTACAAATTAGCTCTTCCAATCTGCCTAGTTTTGATAGACATGGAATATTATACATTCATACGCTTATTTGAACTCACAATGGGAAAACCCTATAACTAAGCCAATTGGCCACGCTGATAATTTTATTAGATCCTTATAGTCAGTAGTTAGTATTGCTGAAATTAACTGAAGCTGGTATGTCTTACTTTAACACCAAAAAATCATTATTAATTAGTGCATGTGGTGGAACTGATGATAGGATGGAAAACCGCCTTCTTGGCTATTAGCTTTAACCCTAGAGAAGAAATTTTACACCTTTCTGATTACTATTACTATGACGCTCAGGTTTTTTATGAATCCAAAGTTTTGAATAGTTATGACGCTCAGATCACTTTCTGCAACGCCTGAAAGCCTCACAATGAGTTGTATCATAACATTATACCATTTTAATTCTGATACTACCATTACTGAGATGGTAAATTACCTCCGCCGCTGCGCCCTTATTTTTGGCGCCCCTAATACTAAACCTTCTAAGAAGGAATTGAGTATTCATTTAGTTTTCTCAACTACAGATAAAGATTTAAGAAAAGTTCCAGCAGATTTGAATAGGGATATTCTATACTTTTTGCAGAATTTTGAAAATCCCAATTAATGATTTGAACACTATGGAACGCTGCCATGACGCCAGAATTTCAGAGGTAAATTAGCAAATGAGTTTGCTATGACTCTGCGGCCACAGGCAAATATTGACTTATTGAATTACCTTATTTAAGAAGATACTCTTGATGTTTTACACTTACTGGCACAAATAATCACATCAAATGTACTTATGTTAATATCATCATGTACATCATACCCTTGCTGGCAATTGTGGACAGTGGGGCACCCATCAACATAATTTCCTCAACTTTGATAAAGAAAATGAATACTGTATCCAATATTGCCATTCCAAAGTCTGCAACAGTAGGACCTAATGCCACTATCTAACTAGGAGCATATAGCTCCTTGCCATTGGGTTATGTTACTAGAGTGTTATCTTATCTGGCCATCATTTTACCTCATGACAATTTAAGCTACCTATTGGTACCTCTTTCATGTGAAAATATGAGCTTAATTTCAACTTTGAGAACAATTTTTGGATGTAGGGGGACAAGATTCATTGTATTATACTAAGGAATCCCAAGGGTGGTTAGCCTGGCAAGTAAAACTGCTTCCACCCTAGTGCAGGTTTCGAGTTTGAAACCTGTACTGGCTGGAAAAATCTTCAGTGTGGTATATTTGTCCCTTGATCAGCCCACCTCAAATATTTATTATACTAAGGAATCCCCAGATTAAATTTGGCATGGTGGACGCGATTACCAATCGTTCTGATGACACAACCAATGTTGCTTTGCCAACAAAAGATGAGGGCCAAACAAGTGTGACTTACAATCAAAATTAGTTGGTATAATTTATAGATTTTTTCGTCAGGGTTGTAGTATATACTAGTTGACAACGTACATACTGTTCCCAAGCAGCTTTCAATGCTGACAGAGGTTAAATCTACCGCCAGCTTGAGCCCACTTCTCACCCTTCCTTAATTGTGAATGTTGAGTCTAATGAGGGAATTTGTTCCATTGAATATTATAAAGGTGGCCAAAAGCACCTTATATTTACCTCAGCATATTTTGAAGTTCATTGGGATCCCACTCTGCGCTGGAAAATTGTACTATTAAACCAGGCCAACAGGCCCATTGGAAAAGATAGTACATTGAAAATTCCTGAAGGGTTGTACAGTAAAATCCTCCCTCCAATCCACCAATCCAAAAAGGATCTTGCAGCTGCCTTTGGTGCTATCTATCCTCACCAGGGAAAAATTAAGATGTTTTTGAAAACACTTACTCTTACCTGGTGAACGTACAAAAGCATTTAATAGTTGCCTATGTTTATGTTCTGCCTGGCTTGATGTCCTTATCATATTAGTCTTTATCTGACCCCAAAAATTTGTTATTGAATGTTTGGTCAAGTGGGAGAAAATGTTGCTATTTAGTTTGACCAACATTCTATTTTATATATTAATTTAATTTTATTTAATTCTTTAAAAATTAAAAGACTTGATTTCTCAGGCTAAGTTGCTGATTACAATCTGCTGATTTTTTTAATTTGGATTACCTCAATGCTGATGTCAATCTTTTGGATTAAAGTATTACAGATTATCTGGCCCACATGCCCACATTTTTATATGTAGCTAGTAATCAATGGGATTATATTACTCTTGGTTTTCACTGAGTATCACAACAATTGTCAGGAAGTTGATATGACCTCATGATAAGCTATATATTCTGGTGAGTAAGAAATTAGAGTTGAAGTGAGCCTCAAGATTGAGCAGAAAGTTATATTGATATGAAGCAAATTGATTGAAGTATTGATAGTTTGGCAATTTGAGGTAATTCCATCAAAACCTCAAGATGGAATAAAACTCCTAAAAAGTGAATGAATAGGAGATTACTAAGCAGAGGATGGATCTGACTTGGAATACCAAGATACAAGTTAGCAGAAGAATTTGAGGGGAGTTTTTTGGAGTGTCTGAAGATAAGTTCTGCATTTATTATATTATAATAAAAATGTCAGTTGGGGCGATTGCTCCATATATTGTATCTATTAGTTTTTATTAAAAGTCAACAATCTGCATATTGTCCAATTAGGTTGCTCAGTGGCTAATACCCTTTGCAAACCAGCTTGTCAGAATCCACCCATTACGCTAAGAAATTAACAATGGTGCTCACTACAGGGGCCACAGGTCAACTGTAGCTTATTGGTACTAAGGCATCATGGTAAGCCCTCAATTGTTAAACCAAAACCTGATCGAAATTGATGCTTGATATGCTGAGGAAGCTTGGGAAGCATCCAATGAAGAACTGTCACTTTTCACTGTGACGGAGCTGGGTGATGAGGATGCTATGATCAATTTGCAGTCAGGAACTTGTCCTGCATTGGTGGTGGATCAACAAGGCTGGTATACTAATGTGGCCCCCCAGCAGCTGTGGGGCATTATTAAATGGCTTCTGCGGGGTAATAAATTTATGAAGATGAAGTGGAGGAGCATGCACTGAGCTTATTCTACAATCAATGAGACGAAAAAACCTTCTATTCGTTGTATATATCCTATCTTGACGCGACTAACACTAGTCTTTCTCATCAGCTTAGTATCCATGGAACCAAAGGTATCTTGGTTGTGTACATGCAGCCATCAATCTGCCAGAATCTGCTTGTGATGGCCTACCACAACATTGAGATTGGGGGACATCATGCTGTATGTTCAAGCACAGTAGAACAATTATTGCCTTCTACTCGACTGCCTTGATCACTCTTTTTTGGAATTCAGGGGATACTGGTGCTGGTGGATCACCATTTTGTGGATGTCCGCTGTCATTTGGGCGTTTTGGTTCCACAGTTAAATCAGGAGTTACCTCTAGTGATATGGGAACTGTTTGATTAGTGTGGTTTATTGGTGAAATGGATTTGGAATGTCACCACATTGGGAAGCAACAATGAGCGTTTTATGACAGACCTGGTGGAATGAGAGGAAGCGCTTGAAGCCACAATAGTTCTGATTGAAGATAGGGTCACCCTGACAGAGCGGCAGATAATGGATCATAATGACTCTGTGGCAGCTGAATTTAGTCATCTTTGCATCGAGCAGAATAACTTGTGGACAGCTGACCATATGACCAGCTCTTTTTTGGCATCCACATAATAATGCCAGATGCTAAGTTGGGTTACACAGTTGGAAAGTGTTAGTCAGGTGGATTGGAGCTGAGCAATTACCCTTCCATTAATATTTATAGTAGAGTATGCATATATGTGAGTGCGCTTGGATACCATTAGATGGTCCAACAAGGAGCTGTTGCAAAAGTTGAGCCCCCTCATTAATCTAGTAGATGATGCAAACTGCCAAGCGTGACACTGGATGGCAGCATGCAAGTGTGGAGGGAACATTAAAGGGTTTCAGACATTTGCCATCTAAACTTAAGCAAAAGAGTGTTTTTAGGTAAGAATATTCCCAATTCAACCCATTTGATTGGTCAATTACATGTCCGATCTCAAAGTAATATTGTTTTAAACAAATATAATGACATTATCATCCAAAAGACCCTGGCAAATCTTGGTGGAACCCTAAGAATTGTGGTAACACTTTTCAAAATACCAAATGGGCAATTTTACTTTAAAATAAGTAATCATATTCCTCCAACCATGCATCATATTCTGGGGCATCCATCAAATGATTCTCCCCCTGCCACATCTAGTTCCATTAAAACACATAAGTGGGGACCACCCCCTTTTATAGACGTGGTAGTGGTCCCCAAGGCGAAATTATTTTATCAAATGGTGATTGTTTGAAATATATCAAATCATTACCATATGGGTACATTCTGCCCCAAAATACCTTACTATCTGTCGTTTTGCCAAAGTAACCCAAGATTTTTGAGCTTCATAAGGAAAAGCTGCATATTTTCTTATTTGGACAGTAATAAACCATTCTGAATTTATCACTGAATTCCCAGCAACCCTCAATACAGTTTAGATACTGACTGGTCAGATATAGAGAGGGTTTGTTCTTTACCCACTTCTACACTTATTAAATCTTGTAGAAAAATCAACATTCTGGTTATTTACTGTTTTTATATTATTAATATCTTAAACCCTTTTGTGGATTCAGCACCCATCAGCACCAGCGATTAAAAGAAACAGCTGGATTCCCATAAAAGTGGTTCTCACTACAGGGGCTACCTGTACACCACAAAAATCGTCGAAAAAGGAGGCTTTAAATGTGAGTAATTCTCCATCTTTCCCTCTTCACAATGAGTCACATTTTGTTGCCCTGGAGAAGCAACTAGTAAGCGCTTTATTCCATTTCAAAAAACTCAAATAGCACTTTTTAAAAACCCCTTTAAAGACAAGTTTACCCCTGGCGAGGGTAGTATTGCTTCCTTTATATATGTCTATGAATCATCCATGGAAGGCGCGACTGACCAGAAAAAGTCAATCATATTCTACCTCACCTAAATCGCATGGCTCAAGAGACAATGGTCCCACATATAGACACTCTGAAAACATGGGCAGTGGTAAATATGCGCTGACTTCTGAATTTAATTTCAATGCAAAGTTTGAAAAAAGAAAATCAGGCCTTTATGTGACTTAGCATGAAAAGGTGTGAATCGCTCACAACCTTTGTTAGTCAATTTTATGATGAAGCTCAGCCTCTATTACATGCAAAAATGCTACCTCTTGATGATGCTCTTGCTGCCATTCTAACTGCTTTAGCTTCTTATCCTTCCATTGCATGGCATCTTATCTCCATAAAATGCCACATCCGTACTATCTGTGATCTCAAAAGAGGAGCTGCTAGAGGTTGAAGATATCTATAATGATGAGGCTACTTCAAGAGTTGGTTCTAATCCTTAAATCTTCACTATTGAGGACTCCTCAACCATATAGCCACAAATGGAATCCCAGATGATCCCTATGGCCCACCTGTGTTGATTACTACCTCAAGACCAGAACCTGCTGTGCAGCTCAAACCTGATCTTCCTTCTCCAGCCAACCTGAGGTTCTCAGGCTTAAAAAGCAGAGTGTATATTCGTCAATGGGGCAGCGCTCCCTGCTTTTTGCCACCAAGCTCAGCTTGAGCCCTCCAACAATACTCTCCAAGTGGTTCACAATCCTAAACTTCTTTCTCAGGTGACTTTCACCTCCAACAATGGGTTTAAGGACCAGGTCACTAAATCTCAACCACTTGTTTCCTCACGGCTCCATCCACTGATCTACTCAAAGCTGGCGTAGTTAAAGCAGCTCCCTCCACGAGGCTATCTTCTTCAAACAACTCAAATCCAAACTCTGTAGCCATGAGAGTGCCCAAACCTCTCCCTCCGGTGACAGTCACTCCTAATAACCATGGGCTCATGGACAAGGCTTCTTAAGTTAAGCCGCCTGCTCCTCCAATCATCATCGCTGCAGATGCCCCCCAGCTACTAAAGTTATGGCATCAACCTCCGACAGCTCTTCTCATACTCACCCAATGTGTTGGACAACCCTTTGAATGATGAGTCTGAAAGGGTTTATGAGGACGTTGGTTATTATGTCCTAAGAGCCCCTGTTGAAATATGTATATTGGATTGTATAAACCCTGAAGGAGTAGATAAAGTCCTGGTCCCTCAGGAAACCTACCTTAATCAAGCGCTGGGGTGCCCTGAGGTTATTAATACTGCTAGCAATGCTGACCTTATTATTTCTTTACTGATCTGACCCATACATAATGTTCACACCTTACAGTCTATTAGAAATAAATATCTCAAAACAGCTAAAACTTGCCTCTACTCTCCGTTTTAAGAAAGTGTTTGCTCTTCCCCCTAACTTTGTCAGAATTATAACAAAGGTAGAGGTAGTTATTCAAAAAGTCCAGATTAGAGCTATTTTGGACACTGGATCTCCTGTGAACGTTCTCTCATCCAAGCAGATCAAGAAGATTAAGCTAGCTCCTAATCTTGAGTGTACGCAGGAGTTTGGAATGGCGCGTCCTAGCAACACCGCGCTATTGGAGCCTACTCTTCATTGCCTATTTGGATTAGAAAGCTCATTTTGCCAGCTCCCGCCTTGGTCTTGGACAATAATGCTCATGACATGCTTATTGGCACGCAATTTATGAATTTATATGATGGTATAAACAATATTAAACAGGGTTACCTCTCCCTACTCGGTTATGAAGTTCCTCTATTCTTTACCAATGAAGAACCCATTAAAAAAGAATACTCCTGCCTAGTTGAATACCCTTCCTCTGCTTTACCTTTATTCTACACGACCTCTGGTCGCAATAAAAAGTTGCCCAATTCAGTGGATGCTTCAGAGGGCATTCCCTTTTATTCTGCAGAGGAAACAGTAATCAAGGCTGGGGAACAACGGGTGGTCGCTACCAACATTACACTACAGATCCCCCGATCCTGTCTTCTACACATAACTAGCATCGATGGAGTAAGCGCTTTGGAACCCTGGGTGTTACTGTGTATACTAGATCCCACATATCATCGACCAATAATATCCTATTAGAGAACCTTACCAATAAACCCATCATTGTCAAAAAACATCAAGAGATATGTAAGGTCTACTCATTCCCCTTGATGAAATTAACAGTGTCCACTTTATTGGGTCAATGTTGGATATAGGGTTACCCACTGACCAGATGGTGTGTACACTGCCTAACGTCCACATCTCTGATGACATAACCCCGGATGAGCTCAAACAAAAGTTCATTATCTATTGGATACATATAGCAATATTTTCTCCCAAAATGAGATGGATTATGGGCATATGAAAGGATGGAGCCACTTTATTGATGTTGGTGATGCCCAACCTATTTGATCTAAACCTTACCATAAGTCTAAGGTTGAAGAGCAGAAAATGAGGGTTGGACTCAAGCAGTTATTATACGCTGGGTTATTAGTACCATCCCTAAGCCCTTGAGCGTCCACTCTCTTGCTGATCAAAAATATTAAAGGAGGTCATTGAGTAGTCATGGACTACTGTAAGCTAAATAGTATTCCTAAAAAAGACAGCTATCCTATCCCTCGCATAAATGATGCCATTGCACAACTCTCCAGCTCAAACTTTTTTCTCATCCATGGATTTGGCTAGCAGGTATTGAAATGGAACTTTCTCCTCAAGATCAGGAGAAATGTGCTCTCATTTGTAGTGAAAGCTTATTTCAGCCTACCCGCCTACCCTAAGGGGTGTGCAATGCGCCAGCAACCTTCCAATGTGCAATGGATCACATTCTGCGGGACCTCAAGTTAAGATATGTGATTGTCAATCTTGATGAAATCACCGTTTTTTCTGCAACATTCATAGATCATCTCGCTCATCTAAAAAGAAGTCGTTCAACACCTACGGGCTTCTAAAATCAAGTTGAAACTGTTAAAATGCATTTTCTTCCAAAAGAAGCTCAATTTTCTCATACATGCTATCTCTCAGGAATGGATTCAGCCATTACAAGATAAAGTCTAAGCTATCTCTAAAATGCCTTCCACTAAGAACCTCCAGGACATTCAGATATTTCTGGGTATTATGGGTACAACCATGAATTCATCCCAAAGTTCACCCTGCTCAGCGTGCCTCTTGTCCAACTATTAGCAAAAACGCCCCTTGTTGAGGTCCAGAACAAGCAGCCACATAAAAACAGTAAAGAATTTGCTTCAACAACGCCCTATCCTACGCCACCCCAACTATGGGAAACCCTTCATATTGTTCACCGATGCCACAGACTATGCCGTTGGAGCCATCCTGGCCCAATTAGACAGTAATGGCGTAGATCATCCAGTTTTTTATAAAAGTAAAATGTTGACAAAAGCTGAACGTAACTACAGTGTCACTGAAAAGGAGTGCCTTGCAGTATTACTTGCTGTTGAATATTACCGCCCTTTCCTATATGGCACTACCTTCACTGTCATTTATTGACCACGCCTCCTTAAAAAAGGCTACAAAACATGAAAGATCCCATTGGATGTTTGGCCTGTTGGGCCCTTAAACTTCAACATTATGACATGAAAATCGAGCACCAAGCAGGTATGTGTCATATGAATGTGGATGGTTTGACTCGGCTGCATATCTTTCATCTGGATAACAGTAAAGCGGAGAGATTACATGATCTCCTTATGACCCCTGATCCTGGGATGGTGAAGATGACCCCATCCAGAAAATGCTAGCACAACATTCCCGCAACACTAAGGTAGAAAGCGGAAAGTTAGATATACAGAAAGGAATAAAATTGATGCTCTATCTGCGACCTTCAGAGTGGGTACCAGTGATCTTGGACGCCCACTCCACCCTTGAGCATGGTGGAGTAAGGAAGACGTATGAGTTGATTAAGGATCAGCTTTATTGGGATGGTATTATGGAGTCTATTATTGAAGTCTTGGATGCCTGCCTCACGTGTAAGAAGCAATCCAGTTTCAAGACTAGATACCAATACCAACCTACTACCCCTCAGCAACCTTTTCACACTATCAGTTTAGACGTGGTAGGACCGCTACCCCAGACCACCATTGGGAATCGCTACATTCTAGTAGGCATTTACCACTTCACTAAGTGGGTGGAAGCAGTGACTCTTCCTGCAATAACGGCCAAGGCCACAGCCACCTTCTTACATCAAAACATATTCACACTTCATGGGTGTCCCCAAGTACTACTCTGCGACAATAGTAAGAACTTCCCCTCAAGATAGTCAAAATTCTGGCCACTTCCATGGGAGCAAAACAACTTTTCTCAGCTCCATAAAATCCCTCTACTAATGGGACCGTGGAAAGAGCAAATAAAACCTTAGTTTCCATTCTACAAAAAATGGCCTCCTCTGATTATCTTCACTGGGAACAATACCTACCAAGTGCTCTTATGGCATACCATATTAGCTAACACCAAATTTTAAAGATGTCCCCATTCCGTGTCTTGTATGGGCAGGAACCTGGAACACCTGCCCTATTAGCTAAAGATGTCTTCTCTAGTGGTGAGGAACATTTAAAGGCCATGAGAAGATTAGCTCACCATATCAATCATCTTCAATCTGAGGCTATGACGAACCTAGATGAGTTGGTCACTAAAGAAGGCCAAGCTGCTAATGAGCTTTGCTCCCCTGCCTTCATTTCAAGTGACTTTTATGGTTTATATTACCATAATTGCATCACTACTAGAAGCAGCAATCTTAGCCAATTTGGGAGGGTCCATTAACCATCACTTACATGAGAGGAAATGAGTACTCTATCAAATTCTTAGCTACAGGGATTAACATTAATTGGGTACAAAGCCGTTTCCTTCAGCCCTATTCTCCCCCAACATTTTTAAGGGGGTGATGTCAGACATTTGCCATATCAACTTCAGCAAAAGAATGTTTTAGGTAAGAATAGTCTTGATTCAACCCATATGATTGGCCAATTACATGTCCAATCTCAAAGTAACCTTGACTAAACAAAAATAACACAATATTGGCCAAAAGACTCTGGCCAATGCTTGGTGGAACCCTGCGAATTGGGGTAACACTTTTCCAAATACCAAATGGCAATTAACTCGAAATCAAATAATCAGATTCCTCCAACCACGTGGCATATTCTGGGGAATCCATAAAATGGTTCTCTCCTGCCACATCTAGTTTCATTACAACACATAAGTGGGGACCACCCCTTTTATAGACGTGGCAGTGGTCCCAAAGGTGAAATTATTTTATTAAATGGTGATTGATTGAAATATATCAACTATTACCACATGGGTACATTCTGCCCCAAAATACCTTCCCATAGCTTTTCTTACAATTACTATCACTTTTAATAATATGATTCGATTCAATCAGTAAAATTTGATAATTAATACAAGGTGGGATGAGCACAATTAATAAAGTAAAGAATTGGGCAAATGCGGTAAAGGGGAGCAGACCTGGATCTGCACCACCCAAAGGTACCAAACGCAAAGGAGCAAACAAAAATACCATTAAAAACAAAAAACCTGGGGACCATCTAGTACTAAAAACCTGAGGTGGTGCACCCAATAGGTTTTGTAAATTTTTTATTAAAGTACTGCAGCTACATGGATTTATCCCACTCATAACCACTGTCATTGGTGGAACATGGGATACATTTATTCTTGGGCGTAGAGACACTGACAATGTGGGAAAAGTTTGGCAAAGTCCAACTTGAATTTTTCCCACATGCGGTGTACTTAACAACCCATACTTTCTGCAAAGATTGGGTAGATCTTGGGTTCAAAACAGTGGAAGAAGCAAATGAAGCAGCAAAGGTCAGAGTAGTACTCGACCTTCCCAATGGTCAGCACTTGGTATCAACCTAAACGCACACGTTGGACAGAATTTAAAGCCATATCCATAATTTTTGATTACCTTCTTAATACACTGTCATGAACATTAGTTGAACGGCATCTACAGGAGGGCTTGGAAACCTACGGAGAAATTAAACAATTTTAAATGCAAAGATTCCAGATGATGCCAACCCTTAGCATTGGGAAGGAAATTGCAATCATTTCCCTGAACCAGGAGATAGAGGAGGATATCACAAAAATCCCCCATATCCTTTTTCTTTCCAGTCGACATCACTTTCAAGCAAATTTATTAAAAGTAACTGTTAATTTTCCATCGCCACCTACACTGCATCATTTTTTCACTTATGTGAGCAGATCTGCCACCTGCTAGCATTTTCTGCCCAGCAGGCAAACACATACAGTTGGGCTCATCCAGCCCACCTAATGCATCAGGATGATTTGTCCCTCCAAGGGACTTTTTTATTACACTTAGTGTGAGTCCACCCAACCTGCCCCACCCACTTGCCCTACCCTGATCCAATATTTGCTTTTGCCTCTGAGTCGAATAAAGATGTCTCTTCCCATATGCCAACAAAGTGATAATTGCGCTGACAACAAACGTTTGCACCAGCTGGATTTATTGACTTCCGCCCTTACAAGGGCTATTTTGATATAGTTTTTCCCACTGAAGAGGACGCGGCTGCTGCAGCAACTAAGCCCTTTATATATAAAAACACACCCATTAACACAACCCATACACGTCTCTCCCGTGACACCACATTGGTGGTGACCTTTGCAAACCTTCCTTCGCACTGTTCCCTCAAACACTCTATGAAGAATTGATGATGGGGCTGTCCAAATTTGGTACAGACCTCATCCTCCACTTCCTGGTCCTGAGCAGTGCTGAGCGGTTAGTGGCACCACGGGCAATGGCCACCATTACCCCCACCAGCCAAGCATAGCCTAGCACATCCCACCACGTGCCCATATCCCATCTGCACCAGATCACTTCTTTTGGGCTCATATTGACAACGGCTGCACCGTTTGCCCCCTCTGCCATGAGTTGGATCATTCCAAAAAAACCTGTTGCTACAATTCAAAAATGGGGAAACCGCCAAGCCCACACATGAGGCCGCACAAACAGCGTTTGAGTGGGGATTTTGGCTGCCCCCACCCCCTCCAGCTGAACGCTCAAAAATCAGCAAAACCTTTGCAATCAAAGCCCAAGCCGGCTTAATTTCTCACAATATACCCAATCAGGAGAAGGTTTGGGCCCAAATTCAATTCAACCAATTTTCCGCCCCAAAACTTACCCAACCAAAACCACATCTCTCCGAATCAATCATGCTCAACCAAAATCCCTGGGACTTATTGGATGAAATAACTGAATCTGAGAAAATAGTCCCACCTCCCAACTTTCCAATTGATTTGGAACCATATCTATCTTCAGATTTTAATGACCCATTCCCACCCAAGAAATATGTCCCTAAACCCACTGCTACCTTATTCTTGAGTGACCATCAACTTGCCGAGGCTGCAGTGGCCTCTCTTGAAAGCTGCCATCTCCGCAAAGCCATGGCACTCTCAATTGCTGAATTTAACAAAGGGCTACATTTAACTGATTTCCCTGCCAATTTCCCTGGGGTTGCAAAAGTGGAAAATGAACGATTAAGGGAAACTGCAACCTCTGCTATCATGCAAGTTGTTTCACTGGCAGAATTTTTCCCCACAACGCGTATCACCAGAGCCAATATCACAAATTTTACAGCTTCCTGACGCACTCATACAAGCTGAACACCATGTTGCAAAATTCCTGGAGACAATGCTCCAGGCCCAGATTGTTACTAGGGATCTTAACAATCATCTATTTCACCTTGACATACATCCTGCGGATGCCCCAACCCCTTGCTCTCAGCTTTGATCCGCCTCTTCAATAGTGAAGATAAAATTGATAATCCGCCTGATCCCCCTTCCCCCTCCGCCATGGTGGGATAAGCGGTTTACAGCTGCTACACCTGGTAGGTTAATTTTCCTTTTTGTTTTGGTGTCTCGTCACTCATTTTAGGAGTTTGGTTTGTGTTTTTTGGATTGTTTAATTGGTTTTTTATTGATAATGTTCATCCCCTAGTCAGCTTACCTTGAATTAAATTTAAAAAAACTTAAAACAAAAATCCCCCACATTGCATCCTTCAATATTGATGGGAAAATATCACAACTATTCCGCGTAACAGTGGAGAGCGCGCCCCCATATGCAACCACTGCTAGGCCTTTGGGCGCAAGATTCATGCTTGTCCCATAAAATAAGGCCTAAGAGAAATGGAATTCTGTGAGGAAGAAATGGGTGAAGATGACTCAGAGTATGCCAAAATCACAAATACCACACCTGGGCATTCAACTGGGGAGAACATGGGCTATAAAAAATAATTGACCCAATTTACCTGAAAAGAATTAAAAATGACCAAACAAGCTTGAAAGTTGGCCGCATCCAAGGCAAAGGCATCAGCAGAGCCATCCATCTCACCGGAATAGATTCAGGAAGCCATGGATGAACTTGAAACAATGAGCCAATCAAATAACGTGGAAAACCAAACAACCAATCCTAACAGAATGGATATGGCGGAACCCAATTTGTAAGCAAATGTGGAAAAACAGGGGTTCAGCATCCACCTCCTCCTGAAATTGTGGAACTAAACCCAATTGGGAAGGAAAATCAACAATGGAATGCGCAAGAAAATAATGCGGCCAATAAGAGCACACAAGTGCACCGCAATGATAAACTGAAACCAAGCAAAGCCAAGAGAGGAGCGAAAACAGCAGCAATAAAAGGGGCAGATTACACCCCAACTCCTACTCATGGTTATGCTCTCCGCAGCAGAGGTGCATTGGATAGTAATGTGAGTGAGGGAGTGGCGCCTTGGGGCCCTGCTAACCACTCCTGAGGCGCATCGGGCGTCTCAGTAGAGATAGGGATGATGAACATGTGGGACTCAAGGCCTTAAAGTCCCAGGCCAAGAGGTTGAGTCTCCTGCAAAACCCACCTGTGGATATTCTGGCGGTGCAGGATACCCACTGTCCACAGGGAAAGTAGGAGGCATGGGAAAACATGCTCCTCCCAACAATATCATTTTGGTTTCAACACTGTGGGGTGATAGTATATGCAAACCAAAACTTTTTATTTATTAATAAAAATTTGTTCCTGGATGGCCGTGTATAAGCTGTCACCTTCTCATGGTACACTGAAGTGTACACAATAGCCAGGGTGTATGCACCAAACTGTGCAATGGACCAATGAGAGTTTTTAACAGCTCTAACACAACTCCATCATCCAAAAAACGCTTTTGTCATGGGGACATGAACTGCTGGATTAACCCAAATACTGAACGATGGCCACACACAACAGAGGCATCACAAGGGCAAGTGAAACTTTGGGTGCTGAAGGCCACCCTGTGACTGTATGATCTACTTCCTAAACGGTCACCTCTCCTACAGAACATGACACGCCCACATGTGCACAACTCGTGTACTTATCTCTATGTCATAGATAGACCTAATACTCACACCATTAATTTTATGACACCAATTTCATAAACTTAAGACTACAAAAATCAAATCCTACAACCATCAACTAGTTTCGGTGTCCTACACCCGCAGAAACAACTATCCAAGCATTCAGGTGGTGCAGAATATGCCCAGAAAATTTAGATGACTTGGAATTTCAATCCTGGATGGAGGAAATATCCTCAACACAGGATTTTTAAACACCTTTTGTTTGGACCCATTAATCACCTGGGAAATTTTCAAAAAATCAACAACACAAAAGATTAAACACACAGAATCAAGAAGATACAGGGCAGCTTCAGCCATTATCAATTATACCTTGGCAGAAATCAATCGCCTGGAAAATAATGTCCCATGCACAGGATTAGTTCTGGATAGGGATGAAAATGGGCAGAGGTCTCTGCTCAGCTAAACACCTTGATATGTGAACACTAACATCGAGTTGGGGTTCAATATTGAGCAAAAACCTAAAAGATGGAGGAATTTGTTCAAGCCATTTTTTCTGTCAATTTTATGCCCAAAGAATATAATAGCCTGCACACAAGTTTGACAAAGGACAAATCTATAGCAGGAACACCCAAAGAAGTTGTGACTGAAGTACACAGGTTTTTATAATAATTTATATATATCCAAACTGGTCAAACCAGAAATAATATATAATTCCTCACAAATGCACATATTGACACTGCAGCTCAAAACAACAATTTAAATAACCTATTATCACGCGAGGAATTATGCTTTTCTTTCTCATAACAATCACTTTAGTTACTATGATTCGATTCAAACAGCAAATTTGGATAATCACACACAGGAAAGATGGGCGACTTTAATAACAAAAATAATACAACATGGGTGAGCGTCGCGGCAAGCTGTGCGCTTAATGGTGCAACTAAGGGCAAGAAACGCCCTGGAGGGGGATCAGGAACCCAATCTGCAAAGAAATCGCAAACTCAGACACCGTCTGGGTTTATGGTATTCACTGTAAAGCACGTGCAATATATGTACATTCAGTTCAATTAACCCTTATCAAAGGTGGAACATGGGATCAGACTCTTCCTTGGGGATGAGTCACCGACCCTGTGGGAGAAAACATGTGAGGCACAGCCCTCACTTTTCCCTCACGCGGTGTATGTAGCCACCAACAACATGGCCATGGCTGGATTGATATTGGTTTTGAAACAGTCAATGAAGCCGATGCCGCAGCAAAAATCTGTGTGGAAATTGCCCTCCCTGAGGGCAAATAAATTGTGCACACCGCGCGCACCAGATGGAATAAAGCAAAACTTTGTTCATCTCCTTTGACTTGCTCCCCACCAACCTTCCTTGTAAGGTAATCGATGAAGAGCTCTGCAAAGGCCTTGTGGCCTACGGAGAAATCCAACAACTCAAATTACAGCGATTTCGCGTAATTCCCAACCTGTGCATGGGCAAAGCTATTGCTGTAATCAACCCCTTCCCAAAAGTGGAAGAGGACTTATCCAGAATTCCCCACGCATCAGAATTTCACTTTGCAGATGGGGGCCAGTTGGCTGCATTCCATGATTAAACTGGAACGCGCACCACCCATTTTCAACCACTGTGGCTCACTGGGCCACAAGGAACATGCATGCCCTGTAAAAGAGGGCTTAATGGAAAATGATTTTTGTGAAGAAGCTATGGATGAAGATAATGAAAACTTCGCCAAAATGACTGATGGCCACCACCCATTCCACTGGGGTGAAGATGGACTATACTCCATCATGGTCCCAGTTACAAGTAAACAGCGTAAAGCAGCACAAAAAGCCCGCAAGATACCAGCGGCTGAAGTGGCGGCACATGCGGAATCCGCCATTAACCATGGACAAATTCAGGAGGATATTTCAGATATTCACTAGACCAACCAATAAGAACAATATGCCCAGGTCGAAAATTTTCACAGTAACCAGACTGAGCCACAAAGCGTCATCAGTCATGCACATACTGAGGAACAATGCAACCGCAATTTGGGTGAAAATGCGGTGCACAATGCAACAAAGTTGAACCTCAAAAATATAAAACCAATCAAAAACCCGCATTAAATCAACATGAGACCTGTGAAGGAAAAGTTGATGCAAATGCAAAAAACCGCAATTCCCTTGAATCATTGGGTCAGATCAAGGGAACCAACAATGGCAGTGAAAGAGTTGGAGTACAGATGCGGAGCATGGCCAAAATGAGCCGCGGTGGGATAGGACCAGAGGGCCTTCCCAACTGCTCCTGAGGCGCCACGGGCACCTCAGTTTCAATAGGGACGCTAAACATCATGGGAGCCAGGGCTCATACATCCCAAGCCAAAAAGCTAGAATTCCCGCGAAAACCTCTTGTAGACATCTTGGCCATCCAAGAAACCCACTATCTACAAGGGGAAGAAGAATCCTGGTCAACCAGGGTCGCACCATCACAATCAGTATGGACGTCTCACTGTGGGGTGATAGTCCAAAACAACAAAAAATTTAAAATTACAAATTTGTCATCACACTTGCATGGTTGAGTCCTGGTAGCAAGAATCACATGCCAAGAGGAAATAATTTCGATAGCATGTGTCTATGCACTGTGCACTGCAACTGAGAGAAAACAATTTTTTGAAAAAAATTTCTACTCTCACCCTTCCACCAGATATCATCATGTTAGGCGATTTCAACTGCTGGGATAACCCAAATGCAGATTGATGGCCTAATCCCAGGGGATACCCACCTGGACACATTGAATATCGCACAATGAAGGCATCTCTTGGCTTACAGGATGCTCTTCCTCCCAATTCACCAATCCTTCCCCATGTGATGTGGCCCAACATACGTGAGGGAGCACTCATATCAATGAGTTGCTTTGACCACATCCTCATCCCGCAATCCCACCGCTCAAGAATCTCCAAAATTATAACAAAAAAAGATCAATTTTTCTGACCACCAATTAGTTATGGTGCAGTTAGCGCCAGCCCAATCCCACACACAGGTGTCGCCTTGGAGAAAGCTTCACCCAGAAAATATTAAAATGCCTGAGATATCCGACTAGGTTGAAAACAAGGCTACAAACCCAGAATTCACAGCCCCATTCACTTCAGATCCCATTGGAACATGGGAAAATTTCAAAAAGGACTTAATTAACAAAACCTTACATATTGCATCACGTAAGTACACTGCAGACATGGACACAATCAAGCGTACCTTGGCGGAACTAGACCGCTTGGGAATAAATACTCTGAGATCTGGCTATAGCCCTAACTGGGGATGCAAATGGGTGGAAATATCCGCCTGACTAAACAATCTCATCTTTGAACACCAACACAGAATAAAAGTATTGAACAAAGGTAAGTTCATAAAGGAAGGCAAAACCTGTTTGACATACTTTTTCCACCGTTTCCACTATCACAGAAACCAGCCCGCATGCACACAGGTCCGCAAGACCAATGGCACCATGGATACCAACCCTGAGGAGGTCAAGGCGGAAGTACACCGCTATTACACCAAATTATATCGTGAAATGCCAACAGATTCACAAAAAATTAAAGAATTTATACAAACTGCCAAGTTACAAAGTAAACCACCAAATTACAGTATACTATCCCTTATTACATGGGAGGAGCTTTGGGAGACAATTCGCGGTGCACCACGTAGGAAATGCCCAGGGCCTGATGGGATACCCTACAAATATTACAAAAAATATTTTCAACAAATTGCCCCCTTTCTTATCGGCGTCTATGAACCAGAGCTTGTTGGAAACACGCCTATTACCAGGAGGCCATGAATCCTACATTATAACCTTGTATAAAAAGGGTGACAAGTTGGACCTGACCAACTGGCGTCCAATTGCGCTCTCCAACACTGACAATTATTCTAACAAAAATTTTAGCAGCTAGATTAGGCGCAATTGCATCTGACGTCCTATCACCAAACATTTTGGATTTATACCAGGGCGTTCAATCTGGAACAACATTCACCCTGTTGCAAACATTTGCCAATCCAAAGCAATTGATGCCCTGGTCTTCTTGGATCAGGAAAAGGCGTATGACCGTGTTAGCTGGCCATACCTAAAAGAATGTCTACATGCCTTCAAACTCCCACCAAGATTCATAAAATGGGCGATGCTCCTAACAGAATCTGCAACCATGGCTGTATGCGGCCCTGGATTCCTAACAAACAAGATTAAACCACACAGAGGGCTCAAACAAGGGGATCCCCTCAGCCCACTGCTATACAATTTCAGCTTTGACCCGCTCCTCTGAGTAACTGACTCACGTCTCATGGGGATAACTGCACAAGGACAACCAACAGTCAAGATACTGGCCTTTGCAGATGACTGCGTAGCAGGTATAGCAAACAATGAAGATGCCCAACAGCTGGAACACACTCTAGAGGAATACTCCAAGGTGAGAAATGCATCGCTCAACAAAAGGAAGACAGAAATGATCCTCTTAGCCAAATACACAAACAATTGGGCCACAACATCAGAACCTCACGCCAACACTCGAAGAAAAAACCCAATTATATTACCCTTTGCAACACCTCCCACCACCACTCCTGTCTGACACCTTGGAATCTGGCTAGAATCAGGGGGATATGCTAATGAGACAATGGAAAGTAACCTGTTACAACAGGTATCCAAACGCGTCGCCTCCCTCAAGGGAAGAACCCCAGGATTATCAGGACGAGTTACAGTTGCTAACTCGCTCATCCTCTCAATACTGTGGTACCAGGCCCATGCGATAGCCTTCTCACCTACCTTTATAACCTCAATTTTCGCGCGCTTATCCAGGGCTGGCTGTGGCCAGGCTCTCACCCTCCTATACGGATGGAAACACTATTTGGCCCACGCTCAAGCGGAGGCATGGGACTAGTAGATTTTGAGAGCCATGCCAATCACATCCTAGGTACCTGGATAAAGGAAATTCTTGCTCCAGACCTCCCGCAACAACATTGGTCCAGAGAAGCAAGGCTAACTTTGCACAGGCGCTCAAATTAACCAACCCACATAGTCCACCCAGACTACTTTCATACCTTGCCAAGCACCCTACTGCAACAGGTCCGCATGGAACCTCCCCTCATTTCAAACATATCCTCCAAACTACCCGCTGTATGGGATGGACCATAGAGAACATGGGTACTATACAGGGAAGGGGACGACCCAGCCCCCAATTCAAATTAAGAAACCCAGAAAACCACCCTCAGAGGGATATGCTCTCAACAACCCCAAGCATAGCTAGGATAGAATACCTAGATATGATGGACATTCCCTATGATCTAACAAACAGAAGGCAATGTGGAAAATGACTCACCACCCACTCCTACAGCCAAGGATAAGAGCAAACGCCTGGCGCTGTCTGAGAAGGACCTAAAGGACGGCGGACCGCTCCAACTCCCTCCACAAAACATGTGCAGTATGTGGAGGGGAGGGATCCCTACATCACTGCCTAGAAACATGCCCCCCAACCAAAGCTATATGGCAGGAAGTCGCGCGCCTGCTCAAGGTTCAAAACGAACAGGAAATCTCGATATCAAAGAGTATTTTCGCGCTCCAGATCGAGTCGCCAATCCCATCTACCCTCCGCTCCCTAATAATACCCATTGAAATGTGGACAATACACACAATTTCATTAGATGCATATAAGGGCACGGTCCCAACCATTCATGGGATTATTAACAGATTTCATGTCCACTTACTAGAGCACTTCCAAGCCTGGCTCTATAGATATATGAGACCAAGACAAAAAGCGCTCATAGAATCATGGTTCCCACTCTGGTTCCTCCACACAGACCCTTTCCTTCACACCTGTTACATAGCAGGGGAAACCCCTCGGAGTAGTGCACCAACCTCCTATACCTGGCAGTCCCGCTGGCAACAGGGGTAACTTGAGTACCCTGGGGTGCCCAATTTTTATATTTCTTAGTTATTCTCTTAGTTTCACATATATTCGGTAATGTCTGTCCCCTGGTCAGCTTACCTCGGTTAAATAAAATCACGCGAGGAATTATGGGAAGTAGTATGTGGTGCACCAAGAGGGAAATTCCATGGACCTGATAGGATTAACTATGAATTCTATATGAAGTAATTTACTAACATATCTAACTTTCTCTTAGCTTCCATGAACAAGTGCATTATGGAAACATGCCTTCTACCTGGAGACAAAGAATCATACACTGTCACTCTATTCAATAAAGGAGATAGACCAAACCTATATAATTGGCGCCCAATCTCCCTAACCAATACTGACACAAAAATATTCACATAATTGATGGCTAAACGACTAGGGGAAATTGCAACTGATGCTAAACATCACAATATGAATTGTCTCAAGAAGATCCATATGAAAAATATTCACACAAAAGCAAATGTTTACCAATCAAAAGCCTCTGGAGCGCTTGTCTTTTTAGATCAACAGAAGGCATACAACAGAGTGACCTGAAATATCTCAGGCTTGCCTTCAAAATTCAAACTCCCAAATAGGTTCATAAACTTGGTGATGTTGTTCACAGAGTCAGCCACCATGACTGTATGCGGATCAGGTTATTTAACTAACCCAGTTTTCCTCAGAGAGGACTCAAACAGGAGACCCTTTAAGCCATCTACTTCAATTTTATTCTGGATCCCCTAATCCGGAATACAAACGCCTTCTCAATGGAATCAATGTATATGGCCAGCCACCAGTCAAAATGATGGCCTTTGCTGATGACTGCGTGGTGGGTATATCCAACAACCAGGATGCTCGCAGAATTGAGAAGATAATACAAGAATATTCATCCATAAGCAACGCATCACTTAACACTGAAAAACGGAAATCATGCTCCTGGGGAAATATCAGACCCATTGGACGCCATCTACCCTGGGTCAACAAACCAATACAACGTCAAGAATCCTCACCAGAAATAGGAGGCGAAGATCAGCAATTACCCAACTGAAACTTCCCTTCACTACCAAGCTGGCAGCTGGACCTGTCCGTCACTTGGGAGTATGGTTAAAAGCAGGAGGTTACGCCAACTTAATGATGGAAAATCAACTTCTAGATAAAACAACAAAACACATTGCCTCCTTTCATGGACATCAAACAGGTCTAACAGGAAGGGTCACGGTAGCCAGCTCCATTATACTATCAATCATATGGTTTATGGCCCACGCAATTGCCTTCTCACCGTCTTTTTTAATACAATCTACGCCTTAATACAGGGATGGCTTTGGTCCAACCACAACCTCCCTGTACGCCTTAAAACCCCATTTGGCCCTAGGAGGAACGGAGGTATGGGGCTAACTAATTATGTAGAGCAAGCGACCCACATACTGGGATCCTGGATAGCTCAGGTGACTATCCCAGATCTACCTGATATACATTGGGCCAGAACAGCAAGATATAATTTTACACAAGCACTCCAATTAAGAAACCCAGATCACCCAAGCACATTAATCAAGTATCTTGAATCTTGTCCTACAGCCGTAGGACCACGTGGCACTCCTGAACACTTTAAACAAATACTATTAGCCATGAGAAGAGCATAGTGGAAGATTCACATATGTGGCCAGATCAGTCATCGAGGACGCCCAAAGCAAAACCACAGACAGGAAATTTATACTCAAATAGTCACAGATAATACAATATGCAGAAATCCGAGTACCATAGCCAGGATTGATTACCTGGATCATATGGATATACCATACAACCTGGAGACCCAAAGAAGAATCTGGAGATACACACATCACTCACTACTTCAACCCAGGATATGAGCACATGTGTGGAGATTCATGAGGAGAGTATACCGCACAGCAGAACGGTCAAATGCTGCCCATTCCTCATGCACAATATGTGGCCAATATGGAACCCTAGTACACCGTTTAGAACAATGTCCAACATCAGTAGCTATATGGAAAGAGGTCATGCGCCTATTCTGCCAAGACAGTGGACAATCATTCAGTCTGGCTAGGAACAATTTCTCTCTAAACATGGAGTCACCTCTTCATCCATCCCTACGGGCGTTAATAGTAGCAATAGCACTATGGACAATCCATACTATAGTACTGTGATCGTTCACAGGAGCAACGCCCACACTCCAAGAAGCCATCAATCGTTTTCACTATCATATTGGAACATTTCCAAACATAGTTGTTTGGAAACATGACCACACATAACAGAAAGACAACCAATACATGATTTCCCATATGGTTCCTAAAGATTAAATTTTTTCCTTCACTAATGCTGCATCTAAGAATAAGTCAGCATAAAACCCCCTACCGTCCTAAACTTGGTGGTCCTGGAGACAACAAGAGGGGCTTTGAACCATCTGGGGTGTCTTTAATTTTCACAGGTAATTTACTTTATCTCACTATATTGGAAGTGTACATCCCCTGGTCAACTTTCCTGAATAAACAAAAATACCTTCCCATATATCATTTTGCCAAAGTAACCCAAGTTTTCTGAGCTTTGATAGGGCGAATCTGAATATTTCCTTATTTGAACAGTAACAAGCCTTTCCTAATTTATTAAATTCCTTTTGACCCTCAATACAGTTTAGATACTGACTGGAAGGATATCAAGAGGGCTCATTTTTTACCCACTTCTACATTAATAAACCTTATAAAAAATCAACTTTCTGGTTATTTAGTGTTTTTATATTTTTACTATTTAAATTCTTTTTGGATCCAGCACCCTTAAGCACCAGTGTGATGAAGAAACATCTGGATTCCCTTAAAGGACATTCTCTCATGGCTTCAGGCAATGGAGTGGAAACTGGACTCTGAGTGGTAATTCAGCCAAAAATTGCAAAATCAGTATGAAGCACTCCAACAGGAGGTGCAAGACAGCTGGTGTCAGTTTTTTAGGTTAAATCTGAGTAAATGATTGTTGAACATTTTGGTGAACAGCCTGGGACAGGGGGGAAAGGTGCAGTCAGTGATGAGTTGGGAAAAAATGCATCAGATCATCCAGAAAGTATCTCTTGGGGGTCGTGGCAGTCCCTCCTCACAAGCCATCTTCTTCCCACTCCACTTTGGCAGATTTACATCCGTCTGCGGGATCTTATGTTAGTCCACAAGGGATGTCTCCCCCCGGTTGTTCAGAACCTATTTCAGATGTTCCTTGTGGCCGGAGCCTGGAGCAAGGCGATTTTATTCAGATCAAAAAGCTACCACTCTTCAGTCATGATGTGAATATGCACGGGTATTTTAACCAATTCAAATTTGCTGTGGAAGGGGCCTCAGATCAGTGAAAAGACAAACTGTTTCTTTCCGCTTTGGACGTGGAGAGCGCTGACCAGGTCACCTGTTACCTCCAAAATAGTTCCATATCTTATCAACTGATAAAGGAGACTGTTCTCCATTTGTTAGGGAGTACAGTTAAGATGGCACAGCGCAAGGTCGACTTTCTGACCACACAGTTTCACAAGAATGAGCCCCTGGTAAAGTTTGCAGAGTGATTTATGGCTGAAACTCATGTGTTAGTAGGAGCTAATTTTTAACCGCCAAGGATGTAGGCATAGCTATGACGGTGGCAGTCAAACCCTACCGTGAGCTGCATAATGCTATGTCTCACATACTGGATGAAGATGTAGGGCTTATTTGCATCATGAACACTTTACGCTTTCTCTCCGCCATGTTCAGTGCTCCCAGTGTGAAGTGGAAGGCCCCTGCTATTGCCATGGCATATTCATTGGGAGATGGACAGCAACGACCCAGTTATAAGCCATTTGGGAATATTTGTCCACCTTATATGTCAACGGATCCTTTTCACCCTCCTTACGTTCAGCTGCCCCATCCTCAGCCTTACTTCTATACTTTGGTTAACTTTTGATCCAGACCTTCAGGAGCAAATTATAGACAAGAAAATTTGTAAATGCTTGCTTATTGTGCGAATAAATAGTTCATTATGCGGCTTATTACTCAGGCAACCAGAAGGTGTTTGCGGTGCCATCTGGTATGATTGAGCAGAGAAAAGCTCAAGCGTAATAGACAGTACTCTCTACCTCCGCTAATTTAAAATTTAAATATCCCTAACAATTCCTAAAGGTTTCTTTGCGTTGGGCTTGGAACTAGCCTGATGACTTATTATACCAACATCTTCTGGCGGATACCTCAACCATCATAAAGAGAGCAACTATTTCCCTTAAAGCTTTGAGTTCGCTGAGATGTGCAGAAGCTATAAGCATGGCAGATTCTGGAACAAAATGGCATAAGTAACTTGAGACCCTCAACGGATGTCGCCTCCCTAGTGGGGGTTAACGTAGCCATTCCAGTTGAAAAAATCGCTCAAGGGTATCCTCATGTCAGTATAGGTATATCCTCTTTCCTTGGTAAAAAAGCCCTTGAATGTTCACATTTTAAACACCAATAGTTTTTATTTGGAGTGTAGCTACTGTGATATTTTTGTTCAGAACACAAAAATCCGAGATATTATAGATACTGGTGCCCTAGTTAATATAATATCTACCAAGCTTGTGGCCAAACTTCCGCTGAAGCCTGATGTGGATCACAGAGTAGTGTTTGGACCACGGGGGCACAAAGCACTGTGTCCAAAGGTGCTTACAGTGTGTTACCGTTGCAATTTTGGTTCAGTTAGGGCTTCTGCTCCAGCAGTGGTTCTGCCAAACAATAACTACAATATGTTGATCAGTGGTGCGTTTATGAGGCGATTTGGAACCATGGTCAATATGGAAGAAGAAATCATTAGTATCTTGGAACAACAGATCCCCATTTACTTTACCTCTAGCAAATTCCAAAGGATCCATTCCGCTCCACTCAATCAATTTGGAATATGGTGATGGGGAATTCTGTCTAACATCAGCAAATGAAGCGGAGGACCAGAGCCCTCCCCAACCAGATCTATGAGTACAAAGGTATTATGCTACAAGCGGTGAGCACTTTGAGCATACCTTCTGGTCAGCAGGCCATAATAGGGACTGAACTCAAAATAAATGTCTCTGAAGGGATATACTGGGAAATTGTGAGGCCCTACCAGCAATAGTGGCTTGAACCTCATGTGGCTCCAGGGCTACTGTTACCAGTAAATGGGGAAGTAAAGGTATTGCTAGAAAATCTAAAGAAGGAGTTAATGATGATCCAAAGGCACCAAGTGGTGGCTTATCTACATTTGGCTCCTATTGACTAGAATCACCATGTTCATGATTTCAGATTTTGGGAGGATCTTGGCCTACTGGCAAATCCATCATTCAGCATAATGGAAGTGGTTCCGCGGGAAGCTCTAACCATATTGTTGGGGGAACAGAAAGATAAGGCGATAACTTTATTTGAAAAATACCAAGATATTTTGTCTCTGATGACCACGACTTGGGGTGCTCTGAGGGGTGGCGCATTGGGTAGATACAGGAGATCACCCATCCATTCGATAATGGCCAATTTAGTGCTCAAAGTTGGTGGTGGGGGTTATCTCCAATGAGGTAGACAAATTGATTGAATAAGGGTTGTTATAGCCCTCTAAGTGTCCTTGGGCATTGTCAGTGCTTTTTGTAAAAAAATGGCACAAACTGGGTGATCATTGATTAAAAAGCTCAATAGCTTTACAAAGAAAGATACCTACCCCTTTCCATGGATTGAAAATGCGTTAGATCAACTTGGAGGGGATAATTATTTTTCTGCCATGGATTTGATATTGGGGTACTGGCAGATCGAAGTTCCAGTGGCAAAATGAAAGAAATGCTTAAATCAATTCAAAGGGGTTAATCCAGCCTAAACTTATGCCATAGGTTTTTTGCAACGCCAAGCTACGTTCCAGCGTGCTATGGATACAACCTTGGGTGATCTGATGCTGTCCTGCATATTAGTTTACCTTGATGATATCAACGTGTTCTCATGAATTTTCACAGAGCATCTTGACTACCTGAAACGAGTGTTCCACTGACTCGCCGATGCTGATATTAGGGTCAAGCCTCAGAAGTGTCTCTTTTTTTAAAGAGCGACTGGAATACCTTGGATTCGTAGTGGACTCAAAAGGGTTTAAATCACAGTTGGCGAAGAAGAAGCTTAAGCAAGATGACCCATCCAGGTAATAAACTAGATAAACAAGTGTTTTTGGAGATGGTTGGTTACTACTGGTGGTTCATTCCTAACTTCATTTGTATTGAGGCACCGCTCTTTGAGTTGTTTTAGAAAAATGCCACTTTTGCTTGGACGGAACAATGCCAAAACGCTTTTGATGTCTTACAAACTTCATTGGTGAGTGCACACATTTTGCTATACCCAAACTTCAAAAAACAACTAATAGTACAAATGGATGAATTGCTTTCCACAGTAGGGGCAGTAGTATCCCAGAAGGATGATGATGGCGTAGAGCACCATGCACATTTTGTAGCCAAAGTTTAAACTGTGATGAACGAGATTACACTGTGACTGAGCGGGAGTGCTTAGCAGTGATTTATGCATATAGATGGTTTCAAGTATACCTCCAGGGGTGAAATTCCAAGTGGTAATGGATCATGCAACTTTGCATTGGCTGCAAAATCTCCGGCAAACCTGAAGGACAGCTCATGCAATGGGCGTTGAAGCTCAAGCGTATGATTTCGTGATTGTACACCAGCTGGGAGCAAAACAACAAAATGTGCATTGTCTTTCAAGGCTACCAGTGGTCACTATTATGGTGGATTTGGCTGACATTATGTATGAGATGATGGTGGTGGACAAATACCACAATGAGCTTCTGCAAGTGATCAAAGTGCTAGATGGCTTAAACAGGACACCTTCTTACGCGGTGGGGGAACTATATAAGTGGATTGGGAAATTGACACTGAGTTTCCCTAAACCTTCTGATAGGCCAGTGGTTATTATGGATGCACATTGGGCGGTAGAACACGGTGGGTTGCAGAAAACGTTGGAGTTTTTGTGACCTCACTACTATTGGGAGAGCATGCATTATGACGTGCTGGAGATGGTAAGCTGTTATCATCAGTGCCAAGTGGAGAAGTCTTTCCATAAGAAGACCACATACCAGATGGTTAATCCCTGGTTCGCCTGGCATACCATTTCCCTAGATGTAGTGGGGTCTCTGTCAACTGGCTCAAATCAATCCAAGTACATAATCATATCAATTGATCATCTGAAGAGATGGGTGGAAAGCCAGGGAGATTAATGATTTGTGTGCGGTCACCACTGCCAAGTCTATTATGGAGTATTTCATACCTTAACATGGCTGTCCACAGTTCATCTTAACTGGCAACAGAACCAAAACGCTTTGCATATTGGGCCCAAGTTTAATGAAGTGATGTCAATCTGCAGGATCTTGAATACACCCTACCATCTGAAATCCAATGTAATGGTGGAATGGTTCGACGGAACATTGTAAACATACTCCAAAAGCTGGTGAAAGATCAGCCCTTGGAATGGAGTACCCATCTACCCAAGCTGTCTTAACATATAATGTCAGCTACTACTCGTCCACTGGCAAGAGTCCTTTCAAACTACTCTATGGTAGACATATGGCTTTACCTGCCCTGCTTTACTTGTTTGTGGAGGATAATGCGGTATAGATTTGCAGCGGTATTTGAAGAATCTAATGGAGACGCTGATCAAACTACAAATGGAAGCATATTCTACCAGTTTGGCAAAGAAGATTCGTGATCTGATGGTCTGACCAGAATAGATGTAGTGGGATCTCGCAGTTTGCTGTAGTAGATCATGTCTTGTTCCACAGCCAACATGGATTTGGATGAAAGAACAATCTTGCTAATATCTTAAGTGGGCCGTTTGAAATAATCAAAAAGACTGGTATCAATGCCTACACAATTAAGAAACCAGTGGTTGGTGGATTGACAACAGAGTTTATAAGAAGTTCCTTCAAGCATATAAACTATAGGAGCGTATAGTACAGTCAAAGGGGGGTAACGTCAAGAAGTTGATATTACTGGATGATAAGCTATACAAACCATTGGATCAGAAATAATAGTTGAGGTGAGCCTTGAAAGTGAATAGAATTTTAAGTTGTTTAAAACAAATTAATTGAAGTATTGATAGTATGGAGAATCAAGGGAATTCTGCCAAAAACCTCAAGATAGATGAAAACTCCTAAAAGGGAAAGAAAAGGAGATTAAAAAGCAGAGGATGGATTTGACTTGGAATACTGAGATAAGAGATGAGCGGAAGAATGAGGGGAGAGCTTTTTTGGTAGTATGCAGATAAGTTCTGCGTTTACTATATTATAATAAAAGGTGTAATTGGGGCGATTGCATCATATATTATATCTATCAGTTTTTATTAATATTGGCGATCTACATTTTGTCCAATTTGGTTGATCAGTGGCTAATACCCTGTGCAAACCAGATTGGCGGAATCAACCCATTACGCCAAGAAATTAACAACAATGGTAGCTACTAAGGTTTGAATTCTTACCACCTTTCTGGAAATATCCCCCAAATCACTTATTATCAATTCATGAGGCCTTACAGCGTCATATATTCAGATTCTTTTTTATTGTTATATTTTCTCCATTTTCCACAAGCCAGAATAAAAACAATTGCTAATTTTTTATTATCTATAAATATGGGCCAATGGTTCTACCATATTACAGAATAATTATGCACTTCCCAGTATACTCCATTATGGTTTATAATGATGGGAGTTTCAATTTTTAGGGACTATTCTTTATCCAGCTTGTTTAAAATAAAAATAAAAACCTTAGTGTTAAAGTAGTTAACACCTTATTTTAGGGGTACAGTCTTCATAAGGTCCCTGGTTAATATAAATTGTAACGTACCTGTGCAGTTGTAAGGTGAGCCAAAAGCGTTGATTATAGCCCTTGTTACAAAGCTACTATCTAAAAATGATCTGATGTTAGGGATATACCCTTTAATGGTAAGGTTTAATTACAGCTCCAAGTATATATTGAAACGCTTTAGGCTAAGAGATATGGGCACATAAGGTGAATTTGATTATTTGTTTTACAGACTTCTATTTTAGAATTCAATATAATGGCTTCTAGGTGCTGTAGTGTCAGGGCAAAGCCCTTTTTTAGTAATAGTGGTTCCCAACCCAAGAGGGGTCCTCCACGCATCTTTATTTTGCATTTCACCAAACAAGAGGATTACTAGATAAAATGAAAATTCTAACATGGTGCCGCGGCGTTGTGCCTAAGCATCCATATTAGAAGGGGAAGTGGGGTCAAGGGGTTTTCACCCAGTACCAGTTTCTTCAAATGACAGGCAAAAGGTGGATAAAAAGGGAGTTTAAGCATTGGCAGCTTGGGGCATAAGGAGAAAAAGTGAGGGGTCTCCTCATCAATGAGGCCAGCAGTGTGCATTGCCCTGACATATTGAGCGAGATGGTGTTCAGAAATGGTAATGAGGTTGAGCACACAAGCGATTGACTTGATGTGTTGGTGAGCTTGAGGGTACTCAAGGTCGAAAAGTGATGATCTCACCGCATTGATGAATGCATGGCCTGCTGCAAATGCAAGTTCTTCAATATCATACTTTGCTCCATTGGGGAAATCTCTGGTGAATTAGGGATGGGAATACCCTCACAAAGTGGCTCAATTGCTGTATTAGGCTTGGCAGAGGAGGGAGTTGGTGGAGGCAGTGGCTGCTTTGACAGCCTTTTCATAAATGTTTATATATATTGAGTATTTATTACAAAGATGGAAATAGCATCAGGGATTGAATAGGGGGTTGTATAAAAGTATTCAGGACAGTCAAAGTCAGATTTTATTCCATAGGCCAATTATTTTTCATTGATCCATTTGAGAGCCTCAAAAAGAATTGTATGTCTAGCACTGAGCCAGCGACTATAGTTGGTTGGGTAGAAGTTGCTTGTTAACCAAGCACAATAAACTACTGTAAAGGGAAGGCCCTGGCCTCAGCCCACGTCGCCATGCAATTGTGCACAATGGACAAGTTGTCACAACTCGCCTCAACCCCCAAGATCGTCCTCCCATCCGCCCAAGACTCCTTGAGCTCCTCCCTCCCTCCGTGAGATTTGACCTTAAGGAATTGTGGAAGGACGTCTATCACCCCATCCTGTCAGCAAAGGTGTCCAACACCTTATGGAGAGTGCTCCACTGTTCATACAGGACAGGGGACCGGACTGGCCCTACCTTCCAGCACCGAAGCTGCCCCCGCTGTGTGGAGCCTATTGACTCCCACCTCCATCGTTTTTTCACCTGTCCAGGTGTCGCCACATTTTGGCAAAAGGCCCGCGCGCTCCTCCATGCTCAGCCCTGGTCTGGACACCCTGTGCAAGACCTCATGTTTGAGCAGACATTGCCTGGTTGCCACCGACCCCTCCGTGTCCTCGCCTATGCCACAGCCATCTGGACCATCCATAACTCCTTCCTTCGTGCTGCCTTTGACCAGCAGGTGTGGACCCTTCCACACATGATCACCCACTTTCAGGTACACTTTGAGATGGCCCTGAAGGTCTGCACTATGTCGCCAACCCTCCCCCGCTCAGTTGTCACTGCAGCACAGCTCTGGCGTGCAAACCCCCTCCCTTTCTCGATGCCTCCTCCCTCCCCTTCCCTCGCCTCAGGCTCTTAGGAGCCCAGGCGTAATTCAATAAACATCGATGAATCCCCCCTTGGGTTGGGACCATCTAGTACTAAAAAAAAATAGACTACTGTAAATCTTCTGGCGCATGAGCTGCATTCTGCTTGGGAATTCTTCTGGTGGACAAACTTTAACTTTACAGTGTCGTGGGAGCAGCGCCCTCAGTGGATGAGAATGTGGGGAGAATTGATCCCTATTCGAAAAATTTTGGCAAATTTGGTGTGGGGTTGACGCAAGAAGATGAGCAGCAGAAGCAGCTTCATCCAAAAATTACTAGGCACTTGTGCTTTAGATGGTCAAGTTCAAAGAACAAGGGACCGATGATGTGGCTGTTTTTAACATGTGCCCAGAAGGGATAATCAGGGGCGGATCTGATCACATTGCAGGGAATATTGCAAGGTGGGTTTCATTACAGAAGGGGCAGATTATCTCAAATATGCAAGGCCCGGTGAGACAATTGGCATCATTGGGAACTACAAACTGCAACATTGTGTCAGCGCCTTAGAAAGCCAAGCCCTCCGTTAGTTTGTGGTGGAGGTGTTCAGAGGATAGGTGGGAGGGAAATCCAGCAAACTAGACTACCAGTGTGGACTCATCTGGCAATTGAGTTTGGATGGTTGGGATGTAATTTATAAATTAAAGGCAACTGTGCTGCCAACATGGTGTGGGCTTCACAATAGAAGCTGAGGTCAAAGTACCCCTTGAAAGGGTGGAAAACTATACACAGCAGGCTTATAAACCACTATGGCCATCTTGATGATATCCGCGCTCAAGTAAGTAAAGAAATTACCTTACTCAACATAAAGGCCAAATTGCAGATTGATCTGAGGGCGCATCAGGTGGCTTCTAAGCACCGCCTGATAGTGTGCGAAGTGGTGGGCTAGGTCCTGATGCAGGATGCAGTGACTGAAGTGTTCATGGGCTAGGTGGGCCAGCCCATGTGCATTTTGGTAACATCCAATAAATGCCAGGAGGTGGCGCACCACTTCCCCATGTGGGGCAGCAGGCTTCAATCATGTCAACATAGGATTGGAGCAGCATGGGAAAAAAGCTAGTTAAGAATAAAACTTCCCTATAAAATTTTAAATTTTTTGATTCTATGATCAAAGCAGAAAAAAAAGTGCCTTTCAGGACAAAGCCTTACTTAAAAAAATACTAGAAATTAATGAACCTGTATTTTTGAATGATGAATTATACTGTCAGGGCGCCATTTAATTTGGAGAAGACTTTCCTATTCTGAAAGGGTTTGACAGTGCCCCGTTGATGGTACAGAATGACAAAGGCTCAGCTTCTCTGATGAGTTTTAAGAGGTGTTTCTAAGTATTAGTTGAGGGGCAATCTGTTCAAATGACATACCAAAGTCCCCTACAAGCACCCAGAAGGCTGCAGTAGGGCAACCGCGGGTCTTACTGGGGTCAGTCCCCAAGGGTGGGAGAGGCAGGGAGGTCAACACACCTTCAAGGATTGTGGCTGTTTAGTATTATGTTTAGATAGGGTGGATGCCATGGAAACGGCAGAAGAAGTTTATACCAGCCTACCAGTCGGGATGTGTTAACACCCAAAAAGCAAGCCAGAATGCCAGAGGCATTGCTGAATGTATGACTTGATATGTAGCTGGGAAATCTGATACCATGAAGTGGTGGTGTAACAACAGGGTAAGGAGTATCCCAATGGCAAACCACACTGAACCCATTCCCAACTCAGTGGTTCTAACTGCAGGAGGTGGGATTACTGGGATAGTCTCAATGAGATTCTTGGATTGGTAGGCCAACTCATCAGGGGCAATAGGGAGATGGATTCTCTCCCTCCATTGTTGTACATAAGGCCATAAGATCCCTGTGTATTGTTGTCAGAAGTTTATAAAAGCGGGGTTATAAAGCCAGAGGTGTCAAACTCGCTGGGCCTAATTGGCGATAGAGGGAGTCATAGTGATCAAAAGAATTGGCAAAGTCCACCCGGAGTGTGGGGCGATGGATCACCAGGGAAAAGCTATCTGTGATACAGATAGAATGGGAAATAAATTTTTTTGCTTTTTTTGGCAAAAATTTATTTGGAAAGGAAAGTAAGAAAATTGACCAACAATTTTCTCAGTGCCATGCAACTGATTAAATAGTGGTCAATTGAATAGTGACAGGATGGGGTTGGGGCCCACAAATTTGACCTAACTGGCAAATTGTTTGGTAATTGGGGGTTTATTCTTTGGGAACTGACGTTGCAAAATTTGGCGGCAGGCCAAGTCTCTGTCAGTTTGAACTCAAATGTCCAAACCAGGACTTGACTACATTTCCGATGATTAGCACAATGGCATTTGGCCTGATGGGCAACGGGAATCCCCCAAGGCCATCCCTTATAGGGATGGGTCCATTTGGTTGGGAACAGGTTAGGGACGGCCAACTACCCATGCTCGGTCATTTAACCATTTGTTCAGTCAACAGCAGCACATTGGGCGCAACGCTCAAATTACTATCTGAGGGCTTTGAACCCCCATCAATAGCAACGATATTTGTTCAACTGGTTTGGAGATTGAATTGGAACTGTCAGGCGATCCAGCCAATATCTCATTCTTCATGCTTTTACAGCCATTCAAATTTTGGGCATCAGCCAGATTGCTGGCTGAATTAGATCCAGTCAATCTCGATTTGGTACTCTTGTCACAGATTTCACTAGTTCTCCACAACAGTTCTGCTGAGGTAAGTGTAGGTATTGGGGGTGGGATCCGAAGCAGACGAGCTGTTACCCATCGCTCATCTACTACATGAACGAGGTCGCCCTGAGTGATGAGAGGTACCGCCATCCTCTTTGGTGTCTTTTTATTCAGAATTGAAGATGACCTGATCGAGAGCCAAAGGATGTTCCCCGAGACTTACATTACCCTTTCCTTTTCCCAAAGGAATGGCACCCCCACTGGGAAATTGCGCCAGAGCCACATTCTTGTGTGCTTTAGGTAACTTGATAGCCATAATTGTCACAGTTTTCTGAGGAGGGCAGGGGGCCTCAGGGTGGGATGCGTGGAAGGCTTCGACCAGGGACATGCAATTCGCGCAATCACGCGCCTTGACCCAACTATTTTTGTAGGCTGGGTATCCTTTCCAGGCTATGAGATATTGGACTGAACGTCGCAACTTGCAAGATGCCAAGATAGCCTCTACCTCATCTTCTTCCTCATTATTGATGATGATCAGTTCCGGGTCCATGGGAATTACACCCTTAAAGGGCGACAATTGGTAAACATTAAAGATTGGGTGCTGCTTCCAAT
>JAKSZP010012424.1:0-52320 GCA_022478985.1 Massospora cicadina
GGTGTCTCTGAGAGTATTTACCATGTCGCCATGGGCCAATAGGTCAGTTTAAGTGGACACCTGGTTCTGGAAAAGCTTTCCCCCACCCTTTCTTGGCACCTCCGCTTACCCCTGCCTTTGCCTCAATCTCTTAGGAGCTCAGGCATGATTAAATAAAGATCGGTGTATCCCTCCTTTAGGTTGGGACCACCTAGTGCTAAAAAAAGAACATTGATCAGAGAAATTGAACAGAACTGATAATTAAAGAGGAATTCACAATTTTATGAGATATGAAGACTAAGTGCTAGTTGCTAAAATATGAAATAAATTTAGGACCTGTTGGAAGGATGACAAGTTGGGATCAAAGGCCCAATGGATGGGATCATTTGTAAGTATTGGCAAAGTTGGTAAGTGTTGCTATATATTAAGAAACACCGATGTTGGTCATATAATGAAGAATCTTAATACTCAAAACCTAAAGGATTGGATATAAAAGATAATTGCTATGTTCCCAAAAGAACCGCTGAACCATTAAAATCGCTATGTTCTGAAATTTTGGTTAAGCCCTAAAAAATGACCGCTGAACTAAAGTAGACGGTTAAGTTTCAAAGAATAAAACCTCTGAACCATGAAAACTGATAGGTCAAAGTACATCTCAGAACCAGTGGGGAATAATAAAGAGATGGACCTCTGAACCTATTTATAGGTTAAATTCCATCACAAAAAGAAAAACGCAAAGAAAATGATAAAATATGTAAAATGAAAATAGAAAATATATAAATCAAAAAAATATAAAAAACGCTTTTTATTTGAAGTTATTAGAATCATCTGCTGGCATTTTCTTATGTTGTGAAAGGATGAGTCTGGGGGCAACTGGGTCTGCCGGAAATAGGCCTGATAAATATGCAAAGTGCTTGGAGAACCAGAAGGGGCTGATATTGGGTTCACTAAGAGTTGTCCCTATTGTGGATCTGCATTGATTGAAAATGAAGACCCCAGCCTGAGGAGTACAGGGATCAAGGAATTGAGGATGCTGGACTAAGATTATATAAGCGACGAAGGATCATATAACCCTGACTGGGGGGAAATTGACTTCCTGGAGCTAGCATTAGCACGATCAACTGACTAGGCTGGCATGGAAGTGGGTCATGAGGACTGCGCTCTGCAGAGGCAGCATAGAGGAAGAAAGGAAGAGGAAATGTAGGCCAAAGGTTATCATGAGCAGCGTTGAGTGTGAAAAGGACTGTGCTCCGCTGGAAACTTTGAATTATTCAACCTGGCCTGACAGCATTCATCTACCCTCATCTTACTTCTGCTGAAAATCTAGGCAAGTGAAGGATGTGTAGGAATTTTATTCACATTTCCAGCTTCCTTGGTTGAAAAATCTGCTGGTTTGCTAGGGGCAAAGTCCCACTAGCGAATGATTTTTTATATTGGATGATTTCAATATCAGCTTCTTGATATCAGTGGATTTTAAGGTAATTCTCCAGGTCTGTATCCGCTGAGGAGATCTGCACAAATGCCTAAGATCTTGTTAGGAAGAGTTGCCAACGAAATTAATTCATCTAATAGTTAATCATATATTAAATATTTTTGTACCAATTGGGATTGGTCAGGTTTCATCACTGACCAATTGGGGATATTTTAGGAGTTGTTAGGCGATTAATATCACCTGCAACTAGAAATTGAACGTTTGGTTCATGGCCTGCCAAAATGGGTAAGGAGTCCCATCACCTAGGCAGCTCAGTAGTTAAGTGGTTTGTTTGCTGTGATTGAGCGGAAACATTAGGGACACGTTCTCTTGCTCTTTCCATTTTAGGCTTCTGGGTTGTCTGACGGAGGAATCATTAGCCTAATAAAGAAGCCCATCGCTGGAAGAGCCCTTGAAGGGAAATTCAAAGGCTGTGGTTGCTGCTTCATTACTAAGGCGCCAAAAAAGGAGTTGGGTGCAAAATTCCCCTATAAATTCCCAAGTTTATATAACAATAAAGTATATCAGTTCCAGTTCTCAATGATCTTTATTACTTTTGAGTTTAATATCAATTGTTAACTCTTTTGTGTGATAAAGATTAAGGATTAGATATCCTTAGATAAGCAGATCTACGCCAACTCATCATGATGGGAACTAAGGCTGAGGACCTCTGAATCAAGAGTTATATTGAGTTCCTCCAAAAGAGGGAAGAAGTCCCTATTTTTCAGTTTTTCAGCATCAAGTGGGCATTCCAAATTTTGCTTTGGACCACATATCAACCTTGTTTACCTATATTCAGCTACGATTAATAGTCTTCATAAATTATCAATTATATATCTATATCATTATCAATCAACGCAAATAGTGTACATAGCAAATAAACCTGTGCAGTAATCTCTGGGGACTCATATCAGCAAAAAACTCATATCTTTACAATGTCTTGATACAAACACTCCCAATTTACTACTTTCACACTAATACCAAGACTGCCAGCCATCGCTGAAGCATTATTAATATCCTTTGCTATGAAATAGTACCAATTGGATACACTCAAAGGAGAAATTGAAGCCAACCATTGCTGACCACCATTATTGAAAATTATTGATACTGTTAAAAGTGAATAAGGACGTGAAAATAAGCACAGGCCACAACTGGCTATAGTAATAAAAGTACACATGAAGTTACTGGAGTATTATATTGGAAGATTATAACACCTTGGATTTATTATTGAGGAACACAGTGTGGGACCTGGAATATTTATCTTATGGCATGAAGAAATTGACATCTTATTTGCAAATATACTAACCAAAATATCAAGGTCAAAAGGATATCAAGTGGTCGCCTTCATGAAACTGGTTCTTAAGGCGAGTTAAAATTTAGCTGTAGAATTTATTAATTTACCTGAGTTTGGCTTACAAATTAAAGCGTGGAGGTATACGCTGTGATTCCCCAAAAATTGCTTATCTGGATCTACAGAGCAACAAAAAGATGAAGCTCTGAAATCAATTGAATGATAATCCAAAATTTTCGCAAAAGATAACTATGATTTGGGCTGTGCAAAAGGTGTTCAACGCTTCATTAATACTGGGGATCACGAGCTCATCATAATTGTAATCGTCAGAAAATCTCGTAACCAACCACCATATAATAAATGATGCTTTTGGTGCACTGACAGCATCAAAGCAGACAAACTTTGAGTAGGGAGAGGTTTGGTGCACCGACAGTGCCAAAACATTTCTACACTGAGTTAGTTATGCAAGTCCTCTATTGTGATTGGTCTGAACCAACCATGTGAAAACTTTTCTAAAACTGGATACCTGAAAAAGACCAACAGTTAAGCAAGGTATGCTAACCCTAAAACAACCTTTATCTTTATTCTGGTGATAAAAAAGGGCCCTCTGAATAGAGCTTATCTGGGGAGCAACTGACAATGACCCAGGAGGGAAATCTAGGGTAAAATTATGAAGTGATCTTTAGAATTGGCAGGCGTTCTTTTTAATGGATGCCCTTGGGGGCCTCACCTGAATCATTGATTAGTCTATTATGAGCTTAATCTAAAATTCGGGCAAAGCACAACCCAGCGCCCAAAATTGAATGAACCAAAATCTTTTTTAAACAATTTGACTCAGATTCAGAAAATACAAATTTGAGTCAAAATGCAACAATCAAGATTAACTCGATTGTTAAAATAATAAGTTTTATCAGATGTTCCTGAGCTAGCAATGAAGTAATTGGAGAAGAGTTGAAAAGCTAGTAAAGAGTGGAATGATTGTACTTTCAAAGCCCATGTGCCAGCCCAGTTTTAATTGTGAAGAAGAAAGATGGCAGTAATTGCATTTTAATTCTTGTTGCCTCAACGCTATTATAACTAAGGATTTGTACCCATTGGCAAGGATTGATGACGCTTTAGACCATCTTGATGGGCTATATTCTTTACCATGATTGATCTTATTTCTGGAAACTGGAAAAATCAATTTTCCTAAAGTGGATCAATAGAAGTGTGCGATTATCACAGCGCAAGGTCTATTCCAACCAACACGCATGCCACAAGGGCTGTTTGATGTACCAGCGACCTTTCAGATTGTGATAATAACCATTTTGGGAATTTTAAAATTATCCTGTGAACTATTGTACCTGGATGATATTAATGTCTTATTACAAACATTTTCCCAACACCTGGAAAACCTTGAACAAGTGTCAAACGATTATTGAAGGCCAACCTGAAGATAAATACCTGAACATGCCAATATTATAAAGAGCAGTTGGAGTATCTCAGATTTGGCACTGACCCTGAAGGCTTGCAGCTTCAACCTTAAAGATGGATGCAATAAATAACATGCAAAATACGAAGAGCATGCAAGATGTCAAAGTTTTTCTACAAATGGTGGTTTACTTCTGAATACATAATGAAGGGTTTATAACAATCACTGAGCCCTTATCTACCTACTACAAGAAGGAATTCATTTTTGTTGGGCAAATGAGTATCAGCAGGCCTTCAAAACATTAAAAACCACATTGAGTATGGTGCCTGTCCTCAATAACCATATTTAACTAAAAATTTATCATACAAACTGACTCCTTGTTGACAGCAATTAACGGCATGTTATCTCATATTAGGGAAGATGGGAAGGAGCATTTAGTTACTTATTGCAGCAGAGTGCTGAATAAGCATAGGCATAACTATACATTGACTGAATTTAAAATGTATGGTTGTGATTTACATTTGCAAACAATTTATGAGTATACATTCATGGTACCAATTTTCAAGTAGTAATGGATCACAGCCCACTACGTTGAATTCATAACCTAAAGGAACATGAGGGTTATTTAACCTGCTGGGCTCAACTTTAAAGGAATACGATTATGAAACTATTAAAGAGCTGGAGCAGCCCACAAGAACGCAAGTCATTGCAACTTTCAATTGTGGCCGTCAAGAGCAACTTGACTGATAAGCTCTGTGAAAAATGATTAATTGAAGTATGAGGATTTTCCAACTAAAGTTAAGAAGCTATCAAGAGAACATTAAAAGAAACTGAATATTGGGTTGGAGTCTTATACAAACTTAAGCTCAATGGACAGCATAACGGTCTTCTTAATCCTTATTAATGGGTGGGTATTATTACCAAGGATCATAAGGAAGTTGACCATGGAGGAATGATGAAGACTCTGGAATTAATAAAATTTAATTACTACTGGGATTCCATGCAGTCCAATATTTAAGATGTGATCAAAAAATGCCATTCATGCCAAATCACAAAGCCTAAGAAGTTGGATGTTTATTATCAATTAATAAAACCAGTCTAGGCCTGGAATACGGTATAAATTAATATTATTGCCCACTGTCAATTAGTAGCCTTTGCATCAAAACATTATTGTTGCTATCAACCATCAGATGAAATGGGTGGAAGCAAAAGCAATATGAGATGTTGGGACCTTGACAACTGCTAAATTAATTTTGGACTACATTTTCTAAAAGAATGGATGTCCTCAGAAGATCCTAATGGAAATAAGAATGTATTTTACTGCACAGATGGTGCAACAATTGAATGAACTGATGTCTATCAAAGAATTTCTGTCAATGCTATACCACCCTGATACTAATGGAAAGGTAGAACGAGTGAACAGTAACCAGTCAGCATATTGCATATAAGTGAAGCTGCAGCGCCATCACAATGGGATACCTTTATTAAAGCTACAGTGTTTGAATATAATATAAGACATTATAACAGCACAAGAATTTCTCCATTCTGACTATTGTATAGTAAACAGCCAGCTTTACGTCTATTGTTATATTTAGAAATTAATCCAACTGAGACAATCAGCCAGCTTTACCTCTGTTTTTATATTTAGCAATTAATACAACTGAGACGATCAGCCTAAAAAGTTATGTCAAACGACAGGTGATCAATTGATTAAGTTGAACTTCAAGGCTTACAAGAACGTGATTAGTCAAAAAAAGTTATGAAGAGTTATTATGACTCTAATCAGGTTGCCATGTCAAGTTCAAGGAAGGAGACTTGGTAGAATAATGTAACACCCATACTGCAGGCTGCATGCATAAGTTAGCGTCAATTTGGAAAGGTACTTTTATCATATTAGAGTCCTCTAAAGATGTATACACTAGTAAGGATTAAAATGGTTGGGTCATGAATTTAGCTCATGCTAAGTTCCTTTGTCAATATTATCTGGAATAATATAGAAAAATAAAATTAATTAAAAGATTAATAATAATAAAATGATAAAAATACAAATAAAAATCTTAAGTTAAAAAAATTTGAAAAGAGAAAATTTTTCAATTCATATTTCTGGAAGCCTCATCATCATTAGAACTGGTTTTCTTTTTACAGAAGGGGGAGTATAGTGAGCTTGTGAAGGTGTAACCCAAGATAGAGCATTGGGGAGAAATCCAATTATATTTAAGTACCAACTGTCAAGACTTTTCTAAAGATGTGCCAAATATAAGAAAACTCAGCACCAGGCGTGTTGGCATGTCCAACTAAGGATGGGCCAATAAATCAGGGATAGCAGCCATTGGAATGGACTTTAGAAATAGGTGAGAGAGGTTACACTTAGTCATGAAAGCCGCGGAAAGGAAGATACAACTTTGTGAGAAAGCTTTTTTAGCAATGATAGATCAGGAGAAAAGATAATTTAGCTTAAAAATTTTTTGAGCAGGCTTCATTTAGCACTCTGCACATGTTGGGCACAATGTCAGTGGGGAGAGATGCTGGGGGTAAGTGAATGCACGTGCCAAGTAGATCCATCTGGGAAATACATTTGTTGGGTATTTCTCTCAACAGATTCTTGCAAAAGGCACAATAGAGAAATGATATAAGGCAATTTTCTAAAGCGTGATTCTTGAGGCCCAATGAAACATGCAAGTTGGTGCAAATTGCTATTGGAGAACAACAGAGTCTAGCGGCCAAGTTAGTGAAGAGCAAAGTCAGGTTAGCTTCAAATGAATCAATTGAAGTAACATTGAGCTCCGACGCAAATGTGAAAGCCATATAGGTTTCCAAGAGTTCAGAAATTATGACAATACCAAAATCTGAGGTAGCTATGCAGCCCACATGAAACAAAAAAAGATATATAAAAGGGAAGATTTTAAGCAGCAAAAAATTCAGGGAGAACTTACAATCTGACAAGAATTGATGGCGAATTAAAATATTCTTATTAATTATGGAGCCAAGTGTCATGGAGCGTGCTAATGATAATATTTAGACTTACGTGGAACTCCAGGTGAGTTACTACATAAAACCCAATACAGAATGCCGCAGTCACAGCCCACCAAAATGACGTGTTAAAGATTAGAGTACCAGCCATGAAGATCAACCAGGGGGTTCCTAAAAATTGGAGCATCTCACTTTTTTTTAAATAACCGCTAAAACCAAATCTGGGGTTTTTGTTTTTCACAATTTTTATTGAAAATATAAGATGAAGGAAAAAGGAGAAAATAAAGCAGCAGTGGTACCTGTTGGGGACTGCTGCTCATAAGCTTTCTAAGGAAAATTGCGTCACATGCACAGCTACCATCAGGAGTAAACGCACAACATTCTGGCAGATTGAGCGACATACCTATTTTACAGCTGACTTAGGTCCAGTTTTTATATTCAAAAATTTTTGGTCTCATTACTCTAATTAAGTCTTGGCATTGTGCGATGAATTTACTATGGCAGAACGTTTTGGGTGGACGCTAGGTTGCGCCCAGAGACAAGCCATATAAGGCTGAGCCTATTAATGGGAAAGGGTTTGATACCCCTATAACTGTTGAGTACAGTTGTTGGCTGGATGCAATGGCAGGATAGTGGCAGGTTTGGTGTTAAGGGAGTGCCTGTAACTTTCTTGTTCCCAGAAAGGTGTTGTGGGATGCAAAACCGTACTTCTAGGGAACTAGCCATCAGGAAAATGGAAAACAAGGCACCAAAAATGGTGCCAGTACAGAAGGGACCCAAGGCAAGGGTGTAAAGCGTGGTTTACAATATCAGGTAAGCAAGAAACAACAAAACTTTTTTGGACCCCAAAGGGGATTCCATAATCAAACGTAAGTCAGTGGTAGGGTTTTCTTGGGTGCCTCAATATGGAGGGGACCTGAGCAGACCAAAGGTGCACCAGAAACTTTTATTATTTGTGACAGTAGGTAGTGGCCAACGTAGTTGGAGACCTCCTCAAAGGGGCCTGCACTGAAGTTTGCACAAGGAACCATAATAAAAAGTAATTAAAACGGGGAAGTTTAATGTGAAAAGTTGACCAACAAGGAATGTTGGTCATTAAAACTATATTTAAACAATGTAGGGGTAATTCTGGGTCTGTGAAAGTGGACACAAGCCTTGACGCTCCAATAGGCAAACACTTTCATACTGATTTGGTAGAATACACCAAAACTGTCTTCACTTGAGTAATCAATTAAAGTTGTATTCTACCCAAACGCATAATTTTGTAACTGGAACAAGTTTTGAACCCCCATTCCCCAATCAGTCTTATCAAACCATCTTTGTTTATTAAATAGCTCGTCCATTTTAACGCCTTGGCTAATACAAGGAGTTGGGCGTTTTGCACCTCACTAGTAATAACCTGGGCATATTTGGCTTGTACCCAACGTTGGCCTAATGTTTGATTGAGGTCAGGGAGGGCCTGAAGTTTCAACTTCTGGGCCTCCTGCCGCCCAGCCTTATGTTTGGGGTTGATGCCTAATATCAAGTCATTCAACCATGACATTACCCTCTCCTCCTTCTGGGGCTCTAGCCCCCTCTCCAGGGGTGTTCGCTAAGGAGAAGTTTTTATGTGCGGTATCAACTTTATACCAGTAACGGCTGGCTTAGACTTTGATTCTGAAGCCTCAAGAAAACGATTATGAAATGCTTCAATCAGGACTTAACATACACACAGTCACGTGCTGGCACCCAACTGTTCTTTGCAGCTTCAAAACCCTTCCAGGATCCAGGTACTCAAGCCTTCTTTTAACATGGCGAGAGGCTACTATTTCCTCCACTTCCCACTCTGGCACCCCATCCACAAGATAAGCCTCAGGAGTCTCAGTCAGGAGGCCCTCAAACAACATCAATTTGCTCTCATGAAAGACAGAGAAGATCCAAAACGAAGAGGGAAGATCCAACTTGTATGAGGCATGACCCACCTTTTTAATGACGCGGTAGGACCAATCCTCTTTGGTCCCAGCTTTTTGCATGTCTGCTTAATAGGGATGTTATAATCATTAAGCATCACGAGATCCCCTTTCTTATATGTTGGACCCACTTGTCGCTTACCATCAGCGTTCTCCTTAAATACTTGCATTGCCGCCTCCAAACTCGTAGAAACCCCCTGGTGGATCTTCTTAATAGTCTTAGCAAAATCCACCACCACTTCGACTTTGGATCCAGAGCTGGGCTCCATGTTTAAGGCGATGTTAAAACCATGTTTGGCAAAAAAGGGGGAACAAACGATCAAAGAATGCAAAGTGTTTTTGTAGCTAAATTGGGCCATTGGAAGGTGAGAAAACCAATCTGAATGATCCGCGGAGGTATAACACCACAGGAACTGTTCCAAGCACTGGTTCACTCATTTGGTCTGCCCATCTGATTGTGGGTGATAGGCAGTTGAATGGCAGGGGCGAATCCGAAGAGTCTTACACAACTCTTCCTAAAAGACAGAGGTAAACTGGGGTCCTCAATCACTAATGATTTCTTGGGGAACCCCATGAAGCGCAAACACATGAGCGATGGAGAGCCTAGCCATCTCAACTGCCTTTCATGTTGTTCTGCAAGGAATAAAGTGGGCGAACTTCATAAAATGGTCCAACACCACCATGATGGCATCATAACCATCAGAAACGGGTAATTCCACTTTGAAATCCACTGATAGGGAAGTCCAGGGCCCTTCCGCCTTTTGTATTGGTACCAACAAACCCACTAACGGTTGACGATTAGGTTTCATTTGATTGGTGATCAGGCACTCTTTACAATAACGTCCCACCTGAGAAGGCAAGCCCTTCTAATTGTAGCTGTGTCATATTAGCTCTACGGTCTTTGCTTTCCCACGATGACCAATGGTGATTCCGTCATGATGTTCCCGGATGATTTTCAGGCGCAGTGGTCCAGCAGGATCCCATAGGAGCCCCTGAAACCACATCATCTCATCCTTTACGTGATAACCCCTGGATAAATTCTCCTGATTCAGAGCGCTCTTAGCGAGAACAATAGTATTTTTGGTTGATAACAGCAGAAAAAGAACTAACTTTATGAACATACTGTATTCCTCTGCATTTTAAAGAGGTGCAAGCGCTGGCGTGTTGGCCGTGGAATTGGGAAGTTGATACATAATCTTACCGGCGGAATCATCAACTGGGTGTTATGAACTTCCACCTCCTTTGGATTGGGAGCCAAAGCAGGGTTGCAGCTCAAAGCATCCGCCATACCATCTCCTTGCCCTTGGTGAGCTCATAAGAAAATGCAAATTGGTCAAGGGTCTCATGCCACTGGGTCTGCCGTGGAGTTAGGACATGAGAAGCCAGTAGTACAGCAAGGCACAGTGATCTGTACATACATGGAAAGGTTGGGAGGAGCCATGCAAGTCTTGACTCCAATAAGACAGCGCCTCCACCACTGCGTGTAACTCCTTGTCATAAATGGCGTAATTCAATTCATGCAGAGACATCTTTCTAGAAAAATATCCCATTGGATGCTCAGTCCCATCTTCGCCTACTTGTAACAATGCAGCCGCTATGGCGAAATTGGAAGCATCAGTAGAAACAAATGAACTCTTTTGCAGGGTCAACATGGCAAAGGATGGACGTGGACAACTGGGTGCACTTCACTGCTTGGAAAGCATCCTCCAAAACGGGGTACCATTGGAACACCTTTGCACCACTAGCCCTATATAAGGGCGCTGCCACCTCGGAAAGATTGGGTGTGAACTTCTTGAGGAATGTAAATGTTTAAAAAACTTCCCAATTTCCTTTACTGATGTGGGGTGAGCCACTCACAATTTGCCTTCTCCTTGTTTGGCGCTATCAAAAAGTCCTTGGTCAAACATGACGATGCCCAGAAAAGTGACCTGAGACTTGAAAAATTCACATCTATTGATCTTTAACATAAGGCGGGATGCCCTTAACCTCTCCACCACTTGACAAAGGTGTACTGCATGTGACTCATGATCAGGGAAAAGACCAGAATATTTTCCATGTAGGCAACCGCGAATACCCCCAGAAAGTCCCCTAACGCGGCATCAATGCGTCATTGTAAGATAGCAGGGGCATTTTTGTGCCCAAAGGGCATGACCTGAAACTGGAAAAGCCCTTTTCTGGTACAGAATGCGGTTAGCCACTCCTGTTCATTCTTAATCCAAATCTGATTAAATGCATTGAGGCAGTCCATTTTGGAGAAGACTTTGGCCTTCTCTACATAACGTGCAATCTTTGAATCCAAAGGGATGGGATGAAAGTAGGGTATGGTAACATTGTTTAGGTACCCATTCTTTACACAAGGGCGTAAAGTTCCATCAGCCTTCTCCACAAAGAGAAGCGGGGAGAAAACTAAAGAAGTATGCTGAAAATTGAGCCTTTGATTAAATGAGCCTTCACCCACACATCTAAAGCCTCTTCCTCCCATACAGCCAATGAGTAAATAGGGGAAGATATACACACCAGATTACAGTAAGCTTAAACTCATAATCAAACTCGGGATGATCAGGTAATGCATTAGCTAAAGATGCATCAAATGGAGACTTCAACCTATCCAAACAGGAAAGTAAGGGAAACCATCTCCAGAGGGCTTCAGCAAAGGGACAAGATTAGGTGTGTGAATATTGGGCCAATGGGGAAATTTGCCCTGAAAGTGAGCATCAGCCAAAGAAAAATCAACTTGTGACCGTTTAACAAGGACAAGGATAGGGTGTTTTCTTTCAAATTAGTCCTAACGTCAAACTTTCTCCACCATTCTACACCAAAATAAAGGGGAAAAAGAGGTTATTAATAGCTTAAAAAGTGATTGGACAGGAGATAGGAGCCCACCTGGTAGTACACTAACCCCATGATTTTCAGCGTGGGGGATACCTTGAGAAGCCCCGCCTCTAACCATACCACCTGACGAGTAACTCAAATCAAGGTAGTCAGTTAGGTCTTAGCCAATAAAATTTTCATAGGCACCTGTATCCACTAGAAAAGGATTGCTGAACTTTCCCAAAGGGGTTGTAAGGGTAACGGTCAATAAAAAGTATCCAGAATGGGATCTATTCAAAGCAGAAAACGCCACCACCTCACCTGAAAATTCTTCCTCTGTCTTGAGCAAGCCTTCAGGGTATGTTTTGGAATCATAGAAAGGGGAGGGATAGTTAGCCACTCTTACTACTGAGGCCACATATCCCACCACACCTTCTGAAGGTGCATATACTTTATCATATTTGAAACGAAGTTCTTCCTCCACTTACTGAGTGCTACGGATCATGTTAGGGGTCAACCGAGGGTTCTCAGGGGTAATCTGATATACAGGAATAAGTCCTCTTCCAGGCCATTTAAGCTAATAAACGGCTCTTTTTGCGATATATTGTTCACATTATGAAATGCGTTTTCAGGCTCCAGCGACCCATACCTGCTATGAGGGTTTGGTGTGCATCGTTATCCAGGGCCATCACCCCCAAGCCCATAATAAGATGTGTCAGCTTGTACTGTGGAAACGCAGTGTAAAGGTAAATCATTATCATTATTCCATTTTTGGTTAAATTCAAGTCTGGACTCCCATGGGCCCTCATTTTCCACCGTGATGGGGAGGAAATCAGTGGGGAGCTCCTCACATTCAAGAAATATTACTAGTTGCTGATGTGGTATTTGTAGGGGAAACTATGGATGACATCATCGCAGTGGAATCATCTAAAACCTTTATTTTAGACTTGGGGCAAAACCCCTTTTCAGCGACAAATTCCGCGGAATTTTTGGGTTTAGAAGGATAATATTCTATCATTGTGAGAGACGCGCGCAACTTTTTGGTTCCCATATTTATAGAAGTTAACCCAGGTGAAACCATGATGGCCAAATTACCTTGCCCCTTCTGGGTTGGGGTGGGGAATCAACCTCAAAGGGCTTCAAACAGATGACGAAGTTTGGAAGGAGGTGACTGCCAAATAGGGGAGTTTCACACAGAAAGGTCCAAGGTAGATTGGAGAAATGACGTTTTAATGATGTTGGGCAATGGTAAGGCCTGGGCGTTTTCACAAAATTTATTCAAGTATAATTTCACTGGCCGACCAGCTTGACGCAGCAAAAAGAACTTGTAGAAGGGATGGATGCTCTGTCAGGACGACGTTGATCCAAGACATGCTACAAGTCCTCCACTGATTGCCACAAGAGAGGAAGTGCGCAGAACATAGTAAAAACCCAGTTGGCCGCTTCTAGAGACAGCCAATACAACAAATCTACTTCATGCAAAAGTGGATGGGAACCAAATAAGTTATTATTTTCTAAAGAGGTTTTGGCACAAGGGTAGCTAAGGCCTGTTAAATTTATGAGTAAATCTCAGGAGAAAGGCAGAGAATTTTGAAAACAGGGTCACAATAAGTTTGAGACCATCAAGTATGAGCAGGAAGGGTGGGCACTACTCAGTTGGTAGTTGTAAGAATAACGCCAAAACGCACCAAAACAAAACCAAATGAGAAACTGTGGTTAGCATCATATTGGCAGTGACAAATTGGCCATCACAACCAGTTTAAGCATAAAGAAAGTCCCTTACGGATAATTCTGATATAAATATAATGAAATGTTAATGGACTAATGTTAAGAGAGTGTCTGTAAATCTCTCATTTCCATCAAGGTTGTGTGGGATACAAAACCATACGGCTATAGAATAGGCCGTTAAGAGAATTGGAAACAAGGCACCACAAATGGTGCCAGTACAGAAGGGACCCAAGGCAAGGGTGTAAAGCGTGGTTTACAATATCAAGTAAGCAAGAAACAACAAAACTTGTGTGGACCTCAAAGGAGATTCCATAATCAAATGTAAGTCAGTGCTAGAGTTTTCTTGGGTGTCTCAATATGGAGGGGACCTGAGCAGACCAAAGGTGCACCAGAAACTTTTGTTATTTGTGACAGTAGGTAGTGGCCAACGTAGTTGGAGACCTCCTCAAAGGGTCTTGCACCGAAGTTCGCCCAAGGAACCATAATAAAAAGTAATTAAAATGGGGAAGTTTAATGTGAAAAGTCGACCAACAAGGAATGTTGGTCATTAAAACCATATTTAAACAATGTAGGGGTAATTCTGGGTCTGCGGAAGTGGACACAAGACTTGACGCTCCAATAGGCAAACACTTCCATCTGAATTGGTAGAATACACCAAAACTGTCTTCACTTGAGTAGCTGACTAAAGTTGTGTTCTACACAAATGCATAATTTTGTAACTGGAACAGGTTTTGAACCCCCATCCCCTAATCAGCCAAATCAATGTATCTTTGTTTATTAAATAGCTCGTACGTTTTAATGCCTGGTCCATTACAAGGGGCTGGGGGGTTTGCACCTCACTAGTACCAACCTGGGCATATTTGGCTTGTACCCAACGTTGGCCTAATGTTTGCTTGAGGTCAGGGAGGGCCTGAAGTTTCAACTTTTAGGCCTCCTGCCGCCCAGCTTTATGTTTGGGGTTGGTGCCTACTATCAATCAAACAACCATGACATTTGGGGCGTTTACACGATTTCACCACCTCCTGGCAAACATCAAATATTTTTTATCATCTTATTGGAAGAGAGCGCTTGAAGGAGGCTGCAAACCTCAGAGGGTAAGTTGTGACCCTTTTCATTCACCACATGGGCTAAATTCTCCTGGTAAATGAGAGGCATGGGTGCATGCTTCTGCCCATCTTTAGTATAAAACAGGAACTGGTCCCAATCTAGATGAAGAGGTTTCTTCCCAAGACTTACAATATCCTTCCCTTTAGAAAGGGGTGGAACGCCACCACCGGGGAACTAAGCCAACACAGTTTCTCAAAGGCCTTGGAGAGGTTGATGGTCAAAACTGCAGAAATTTTAGGAGAGGGTGAGGGGCTTTCAGGTGCATCGCAATGAATGCTTCCACCAACTCGCAAGGTTGGCACATTCACTAGCACTGACCCAGCTATATTTGTATAAAGGGAAGCCCTTACAAGCCACCAAGTACTGAACCAAGTGGCTAGATCAGCGTACGCCAAAATTGCTTCCACCTCAGATTTGACCAACTCCTCAAAAATGATGGGTTTGGGGTCATTGGGTGGGATGCCAGAAAAAGGGGGATAGCTGGGAGGCGTGGAAACTGGATGCTATTTCCAGTGGGGAGGGAGCGCCAAGCGGAATGAACCATTGTCCAGATCTTAACAACCTCATGAGGTCCTGACTGCTAACTCACGTTCTTCTTTAAGGGCCTGGTTGGGAAGTTGGCGAGTGTCAAGCATTACCTGTGAGCCTACCTTAAAATCAGGAGCAGGCAGGAGCTTTCAGTTGGCAAATTGCTTATAGTCATTGATCACTTTTTAATGTGATCACAGACCTGAACTGAGTGGCCTGGATCTGTTGAGCATGATCCACCACTGCAGGAACCTTGGGGTAAATAAAGGGTCCAGGATAAGAGGAAGGATTGTAACCCAAAGTTGCTTCATATAGATAAAACACCGCGGAAGCGTGTAAGGCATTATTGTAAGCTAACTGAGTCAATGGAAGATCATCCGCCCAGGTGTCCTGTGCAGCAGTGGAATAACACCGGAGGTACTGCTCCTAGAATTGATTAATGCATTCCGTCTGGCCATCTAATTGGAAATGGTATGCAGTGGACTGTTATGGTTGAATGAATCAGGATGGCTAAAAGGGCCGTCCAAAAGTGTGCAGTGAAAAGCGGACCCATAACACATATGACCTCCTGAGGTAAGACAAACATAGAAAAGATGTAAAAATATGAAAAGACGATTGGTTTCTTCTGAGGTGATGGGAGTCAAGCAGGTGATATAATTAGAAAATTTGGTGAACCATTATACAAATGTCCTTTATTGCATTGTGGCCATTCAAGGTAGAGCTTTCAATGATGAAGTCAATGGAAACCACCGTTCATGTCCCTTCTGCCTGTTGCAGCGGGTGGGGGAAGCAAGTTCCACCCAGTATAGTCTAATTGCGCACTTGCACAGGTAACATAACTTGCCATCAATGAGGTAATGTGTTAAAAAAGATCCAAACCAATTGTAAGTCTGCTTCACCAAGTTTAGACACTTAAGTTGCTATGGGGTGACCAACCACCAGGGGATCGTGGTGGGCTTGAAAAAGTTTAATGCAAAGTTGGGGAGGCACCCACAAGCATGACTGTAGCAGAATACCTTCTTCTATAACCAAATAATGAGAGTGTTTGTATCTCAGGTTCTTGAGCTGCACTAATAACTCCAATCCTTCAGGCCAGGTTCTTCTTGTGGGCCAAAACTTGAGTGAACCGAGAAGCAATAGGGTCCAGATCTGCTGAAAAATTATGACTGGGGCGAATATAATTTTTAGGTTAGTGGAATCATGGTGGTAAGATCATGCTCCTTCGCCTCTGTTGAGAATAAGGCGGGGTTGCAACTTAAGAAATTATGGAGAAGTTCAGTGACCCCTTCACAAATTCGTAAATAAAGTTAAAACTGCATAAGTCATTGTACGTCAAGGCTTGATGGTGTGCCAACTACTGTGGTTTAAAAATGTACTTGATAGCTTGGTGGTTCATCCGCACTGTCACCTCATGCGTAGCGCTCTGCAGGAGACATTGCCAATGGGTTAGCGCCCATGATACAACCACCAATTCCTTATCATAAATAGCCTATTTCTGCTCTGCTGATTTATATTTGTGAGATAGATACGCTATCTGGTGCTCTACTCCCTTGCGGTCCTGCAACAAAACCACTTCCACTGCTTCAGAAGAGGCATTACATGTAACAATGATGGGTTTGGTTGCATTAGTGTGCTTGAGCACTGGCTGTGACACATGATCCTGTTTGTTATCTTCAGATGCCTGCTGGTATTCTGCGGTATAATGGAATAGGACAGTCCTGCTAGTGATGGGGTGCAGCGGTGCAGCCAATTGTTAGAGGGCGGGAGAAAATTTCTTCAAGAAAATAATGGTGCCCAAGGGCTTCAAAATTGCTTCTGGGTCATTGAGGGTGGGCCACTCAAGGATGGCCTTAAGTTTACAGGGCGGAATTTTGTAACCATATTTTAGTTTTAAGTTAACCAATAAGGTAACCTCATTGCAGAAGAATTTGCACTTTGATGGCTTCACAAATATTTCTGCCTTGTGCATGATGGCAAGCACAGCCTCCAGATCTATAGCGTGCAGTTTGTGGGTTGCGAAGTGGATATGGATGTCATTGATGTAAGCAACAGTGAACATGTTACACAGATCACTCAGCACATCTAAGGTTATCTGCTGGAATGTGGTGGGAACATTTTTTAACCCAAAAGGCATTATCTGAAATTGGAAGAATCTTGCCTCATTTAGGTAGTGGTAAGCCATTCCTGCGCTTCAGCTACCTGAATTTTCTTAAAGGCATTTACCAGATTGAGTTTTGTAGATCCATGACTTTGTGATTTCTTGGGAAATCTTTTGTTCCAGTGGAAGTGGGTAGAGGTCATGTAATGTGTGGTTGTTTGGGTGTCCATAATCTATGCAAGGGCGCTGATAACTTCCAGCAATATTGGCTAAATCCACCAAGCTGGTTGCACAGGATACTTAACACTGAGCAACATAATGGACAACATTCAGATCGTCAATTATTAATAAAAACAATATTAAATATAAGCTATTGCCCTGACTGACAATTTTATTATATCTAAAATTGCAGACTATATATGAAGGCTACTCAAACCTTTCCCTTCTCATCCTTCCGCTCAACACTTATTCTTGATATTCATATTCAATTCCAACACTTCCGCTTAGTGTTATCCGATTTATTACATTTTAGGAGTTTTTGTTCTATCTTAAGGTTTTGGCGGAACTCCCTCTATTAAGATTCTTATATGGCTGGACAATAAGCCCTGAAGAGCTATAGCGGAATGATGAGAATTCTCCAATTAGGATTATATCTATGAGTATTCAATTGCCTTGAGCAGAGGCGATAGGGAGATATAATGGTTATGTTGACATCTGGCAAATATAAATCAGACCTTAAATTAGGGCGATAGAGAATTAAAGAATATCAGCTGAAACCAATGATAATCGGTGGAATAGAATAGCCTAAGCTATGATAACAGTATCATCTGAAGTTACTGATATATATGTGAGATGGGCAATTAAAAGAAGGAGGTTGTTAATAGTTGAGAGAGAGCGGAACAGCGAAAAGTCGCTTTAGCCATTAAAATAAACAAAAAGTGTTGTTGGGGCAATTGTTCCTATTTTATTATATTTTCCTGTGTGATCAGAGAACCGAAAATCCCCACATTGTCTGTTGTTCAGTGTGTTTGACCTGTGTGACCCTTATGGTGGATACCAACAATACTGCCCAAAAAATATAATAGTGGTGCTCACTACAGGGAGCCCATTGATCAACCTCTAAAAGATAAAAATCTCCAGCCTCTGGCAATGTCTCATCATGCCTGTTTTGCTGGGGAATCTTCATGCACTGAGCCAGTAAAATCCAAGGAACTCAAACCCACTTTAGAGGTGGTGCTCAAAAATCGGGATGAACTTCTTCAAGAGCAAAACGCCATTATGTACCAGCTTTACAACACGTTCAGTCAAATGAAAATTCTGGAACAACAGAACAAGCAACTTACTGGTCGTTTAGATGACACTACTGAATGACAGCACTGACAGAGCATAAATTGATAAGTACCTCCTAGCCCCTTCATTGGGAAGGGAAAGAATGACAAGGAGGGGAGCAATACAACGAGGAATATGATGCTGGCTAGAGCTACTACACCCAGGAGCTAACTCTGGATATGAATAAGAAATGGAGCACTAATTCCATCGAGTGATGGCCATACTGACCACCACAGAGGCTCATGCCACCTCCAAAGCAGCATACATCCCACGTCCGCTGGACCAGCCCCTTATTGAGAGGCTGCTTATGGGCCTTGACCCATTACTCAGTTCGCCCAAAAAGTTGCATCTATGATCAGGATGAGGAGGTCAATATCAAGAAGCTGCCTCCATATAATTGCAATGGGAACAAATATGGCTTCTTTAAACATTTTGAGTTTACACCGGAAGGCGCCTCAGATCAGTGTAAAGCTAAATGTTGATATCTGCCTTGGATGTTGGGAGTGTCAACCAAGTCACATGCTACCTTGCAAACAGCTTCGTTACCTACCAATAAGTAAAAGACACTGTGCTGCGCCTGTTTTTGGGGTACCTCAAAAATGGCACAGCAATAAGTGGAATTTTTAGCCATTGGGTTTCACCACAACGAGACCCTCACAGAGTTTACTGACTGATTTATGGTGGAAGCTCACATTCTGATTGGGGAAGGCTATTTAGTTGAAGCCAACATATGCATCGCAATGGCCTCCAAAGTAAAGCCATATTATGAGCTTCACATCGTAATTTCTCTGATTTTGGATGATAATGTTCCTCTGCTTAAAATTGTGCAGTTCTTATGCCATATATCCACTAACTTTCCACCACCCAATACAGGGCGGAAACATACCACTGTTGCCACTAGCCCTTCTTATTTGTGGGAATATTCTCATCCATCCCACATTCTGCCCAAGCAACCCCCAGCCTTACTATAATTGTTATGCCTCATCCTCGACTGAAATACTCCCAACTGTTCAACTTCCACCCTGCCCCCATTCAAGATAGTCATCAGCAGCTCAACTACCAACTAGGACCTAGTTATGCTGAGCAACAGCAATTGTCCTACTGACCTGGCACAGGTTATGACAAACGTCAATCCAATTATTGGCCTTGGCGCTCTTATGAGAACCAAGGGCGCGGCTCTTATGGTGTTACTTGCTAAGAATATGATCGCTCTAGCCACCTGTCACAGAGCTTCCCTAACCATCAAGTCCACTACGTGCAACAGGATCAATACAATCAAGTTAAAGATGGAGTGGAGTAGAGACAGACTCTCTACCTCCGCTATCCCAACCCAAACATCTCTGGATAAATAGTAATATATCCAGTGGATGTCCCTCAACACGATGATGGGATTTTACACCAGAAACCATTTGGTGGAGTTAACGTACTAATTTGAGCACAAACAAAGGCCGCAGTGGATGAAGAGCCTCAGGAGCAACCAAAGCCACACGCATGCCAAATGTTCAATCAAACTTCCTCAGTCAAGCTTGATCCCGCCGCAGATGGACCAGCTATGAAAGAAGTGAACGTCGCCCTTCCAGTAAACAGCATTGTAAAAGAATACCTCAAAGTTGGTGAGGGGATTATGAGTTTTTTTGGGAAAAGAGATCCTGTAAATGTCCACGTATTAAACAGTCGAAATTCTTTGGTTATGAGTGTACATACTGTGATATTTTCATGACAAAAAAAGAGTTTGCGCTATAATAAATACAGGCATTCTGGTCAACATAGTTTCTACTAAGTTAATGGCAAAGTTGACGTTAAAACATGATGTGGACCATTGAATGGTGTACGGGACCTCTGGGGCAGAAAGCACAGTCTCTGAGGGAGAATACAGTGCACTACCCTTGCGGTTTGGGTTCATTGTCATAGAGCTCCGGTGATAGTGCTACCAAACAATAATGATGACCTGCTAAATGGAACTGCTTTCCTGAGACATTTTGGGGCTGTCGCTGAAATGATGGAGGAGATCTTTGAAATTTTGGGGCAGTGGATACCAATTTATTTTACCTCTAGCGGAGTGCCAAAAGATCCAGTGCACATGGGCCATATCAATATTGCATATAGTGATGGAGTTCTTCCAGTCCGCTATCATCAACTAAAAAGCAAAACTTAGCCCCTTCCCCAGCATATATATGAATACCAAGGGTTACCTCTATGAGCTTCTGGGCCCATATCTATTCCTTTTGACACCAAGAGATAGTGAACACCAAATTAGAGGTGGAAGTGCCAGCTGGTTATTATGGGGAGTTCATTGGGCCCTATCAGCAAACGCGGCTTGAGCCTCATGTGGCTCCAAGGATTATACACCCAGGGCATTGAGAGATCAAGGTTTTTTAGTGAACCTCCAGAGCGAACCAATGATAGATCTGCCAACATCAAATAGTGGCATATTTACTCTTGACCTAAATTGAGGAGGTCCTTCAGGTTCACGAGTTCAGTTTGTTGGATGAATTTGGTCTAGCTGTTAAGTTGCAGCCAGGCGCAATGACAATGGTACCATATGATGAATTAATGGGGTTATTAGAAAGAACAAAAAACCCTGAGATATTTTTATTTAAAAAGATAAGGAGATTTTTTCCATCTATGACCACAATTTAGGGTGTTCTTAGGGGGCGGTCCATTAGTTGGACACTGGGGTCATCCTCCCATCAATTCTCAGCCAATCACCCAATTGAGGGCAGTGGAAGATAATGTCACTGAGAAAATTGATAAGTTGTTGGAGCAAGAGATTCTTGAACCATTCAAGAGTCTGTGGGCAACGCCTGTTCTGAATGTAAAAAGAAGGACGGCACCAACCGTGTAGTAATAGACTTTTAGAAACTCAACAGTATTACAAAGAAATACTCATACCCTTTCCATGGATTGATGATGCTTTGTGTCAGGATTCTGATATGACTGGACAATAAGCCCTAAGTTGTGATGGCAGAATTGATAGGATCAACCAAGTTTACTATGAGTAATGATTATTTGAGTGACTCGAAGTGAGGCAATATTGGGTTGTTGGGAAATCGCCTCAAATTAGCCAATTGTGAAATTAATGAATGAAAAATAAACGGAGCCAATGAGATATGGTTAATCAAATTACTAAGCCATGAAAGAGGTAGCAACTGAAGTTGCTACAATATAGATGAGACAAGACAGTCAAGAAAAGAAAAATGTTGTTAGTAAGTTGGGAAGAGTAAAACAGTAAGGATCCGCTGTGTTTAATATATTAAATAAAGAGTATAGTGGGAGCAAGAGATCCATATTATTTCATTAGTTTATTTTGTTGTTTCAAAGGCAATGATCATCATATTGTAAGCCCTATTGCTCAGTGAGCTAAACCCTGTGCAAAACCCTCATGGCATATATTAACAATTCCGCCGATTTTATAACAGTGGTGTTCACTACAGGGGGCCAATTGATCAATCACAATACGAACATGCCTTAGTTGCTGGCCATGTCCTATCAGGCTTGCTCTGACAAGGAATCTTTTTGAGACTCTGCAACAATTGAATATGAAGAACTCAAGCTTGCCTTGGGCGCTGTGCTCTAGTGGTGGAAGGAGTTTTTACATCAGGTTTGTATCAATAAGCTGCCACTGTTTGATTGCAATTGGAACATCCATGGATTCTTTAAGTGATTTGAGTTTACAGTAGAAGGAGCTTCAGAATGATGTAAAACCTAATTATTAATAACCACCTTAGATGTTGTTAATTTTTAGCGTTTAGGCTTGATGCAGCCAAGTCAGTTTACACAGGGTATTAGCCACTGAGCAACCAAATTGGATGATATGAAGATCGTCTACTCTACTAATAAACTTGATAAACTTGAAAATAGAGCTATCGCCCCTTATTTTGACCTTTATTAATATAAATTGCAGACTTATCTGCAATTACACACCCATATGAGAAAAGATCCCTCTTCAATCTTCCGTGTTATTTTTTATATCTTGGTTCCCCAAGCCTGATGCATCCTCAGCTTGGTAGTCTTCAATTCATCCTTCCTTTTCTAGAAACTCTCGCTCATATCAAATCTCAGCATAAATCCTCTCAATTCATTGAATGGTCACCTTTTTGATCAAATAATTTGTATACCTTTTTCCATAAATCTTGAGACTCATCTCAATTTCCCCTCCAATCTGTCAGTATGGGTAGCATATCATCCAGTCATATCAACTTCCTGACATTACCCCCCTATGACTGGACGATAGGCTCTTACTGTTTATATGCTCGGAGGAACTTTGCGTGGACTCAGTTGATAATCTGACCATAAGCGGATTCCTTAATAGTGTAGTCATCCATGCCAGTCTTCTCAATTATCTCGAATAGCCCATCCCAGATGTTGGAGAGCTTATTTTCCGCCCACATCCGTGCTGGTCATGGAATAAAATGTGATCCTCACAGAGAACAGCGGAAGTCCGCGCCATCTCTTCTGATCGGCTGCCTGATTGAAATCTTCTAGGCCAAACTGGTGGAGTAGGCTTCTGTTTGCAGCTTGATCAATGTATCTGCAAGAGTTTTCAAATATTGCTGGGGATCCACACCACAAGTGTTCTTTTCACATGAATAAAGCAAGGCGGGCAGAGCTGGATGATGACCATACAGCAGCTGAAATGGGTTCTTACCAGTGCACGTGTGATAGCTGATATTATATCTGAACATAGCAGTAGGTAGAAGGGAACTCCATTATGAGGGCCAATCCTTTATAAATTTGCAGAGTATGTTCAATAGGGTTTCATTGACTCACTCCACCATCCCATTTAATTCTGGATGATAGGGGGTGGTCAAAACCCCACGGGACACCATCAACTCGTTCAACTTTGGCAAAATATGCAAAGTTAAGTTGGTTTATTATCTATCAGAATGAACTGTGGGCAGCTGTGTCGCTGTATCACACACTCCATAATAAACTTGGCAGTGGCGACAGTACCCAAGTCGCTAATAGCCCTGGCCTCCACACATCAGGTCAGATGATTGATTGCAACGATTATATACTTGGATCAATTGGCGCTAGTCAGCAGAGGTCCCACTACATCAATGGAAACGGTTGGCTAGGCGAACCAGGGTCTAACTAGCTGGTATGTGGTTTTCTTATGGAAAGGCTTTTCCACTTGACACTAATGGCAAAAGCTAACTGTTTCCAATACATCATAATGCATGCTCTCCCAATAGTATTGGGGTCACAAAAACTCCAGCGTTTTCCACAATCCCCCATGTCCTACAGCCAATGAGCATACATAATAATTGAGGGTCTAGCTAAAGGTTTAAGGAAAATCAACATTGAGTCTCTGATCTGCATATATAGTTCTTCCCCACATATGAAAGTATCCTCCCTGAGTCCATCTAGCACCTTGATCACCTGCGGCGGCTCATCATGGTATTTGTTTTTCACCATCTTTGTGTACATTATGTCAGCTAAATCTGCCATGTTAGTGACTGTTGGCAACCGAGAAAGACAATCCATGTTTTGATGTTTTGCTCCTAGCCAATGTATAATCTCGAAGTTATATGCTTGAAGCTTTAGAGCCCAACGTGTGAGCCATCCTTACGGTTCATGCAGATTCTGTAGCCAGCGCAAGGAAGTGTGATTCATCACTACTTGGAATCTTAACCCATGCAAATATACCTGAAAACTGTTTGTAAGCGTAGATCATTGCAAACACTTCCGCTTGGTTACAGTGTAGTTTTGTTCATGACAGTTCAAGCTTCAACTAAAGAATGTGACAGGATGCTCCACGCCATCATCATCCTTTTTAGGATAATACTGCCCCTATAGCGGCGAGGGATGCATCTGTTTGTACTATGAAGTGTTTGTCAAAGTTGGGATATTGCAAAATGCGTGCACTTGCTTATACGGTTCACAACACATCAAAAGCGCTCTGGCATTGTTCTGTCCAATCAAAGGAAGCATTTTTCTTTAGAAACTCAAAAAGTAGGGCTTCAATGCATCTGAAATTAAAATGAACCATCAGTAATACCCAACCATCCCCAGAAACACCTGAATGTCCTGCTTATTCCCTGGGCAAGTTATCTTGCTTATCTCTTCCACTTTAGCCAGCTGCAGTTTAAGCCTATTTGAATCTACAATGATCCCGAGTTATTCCAATTGTTCTTAAGTAAATGGCACTTCTGAGGCTTAATTTTGATATTAGTGGCAGCGAGGCGCTGTAAACTTTGAACCAAGTGGGCCAGGTGCTCTGTAAACGTCCATGAGAACACATTGATGTCGTCCAGGTAAACTAGGATTCAGGACAGCTTTAAATTACCTAAAAACATATCCATGGCACTCTGGAACATAGCTGGGGCGTTACACAAGCCTTGCAGCATGAAAGTTAGCTGGAATAACCCTCTCAAGGTGATGATTGAATATTTCTCCCATTCCGCTAATCTCAATTCGATCTGCCAGTAACCTGAGATCAGATCCATGGTGGAAAAATAATTTGCCCTACCCAATTGGTCTAACACGTCGTCATTCCACAGAAGAGGGTAGAAACCCTTCTTTATGTTATTGAGGTTAAATAGTTAATAACCACTTGATTTGAGCCATCCTTTTTCTTTACAATGAGCACAGGTGATGCCCACGGACTGTTTGATGGCTCTAGCATTCCTTGCACAATAAGTTTATCCACCTCATCGGAGACAACCTAATTTGCTGCTTTTAAACATCTAATATGTCGCAATCAAATGGGAGGGTGATCCTCCATATCCATCTGATGTACCACCCCTTGAGCGCAGCCTAAATCATGATCGTCATGTGTAAAGATATCCCAATTACTTTTTAAATAATACCATAGCCTTATCTTGCTGCTCTGATGATAATCCCATGAGCTCTTCCCATGGAACCACGGTCAGTATGCCTAATGACAAGCTTGCTGATAGTCCAAGATTCTCCCATGAGCCGAAATCATGAATACAACGAAGTTTCTCTATAGGGATTAAGTGTAGTTAAGCTACCACTTGGTGCCACTGGATCATTATTGCCTTCTTCTGTAAGTTCGCTAGCAGCACTTTCACCTCCCCAGACCCAGGCAGCAGTAGCCCTGGAGCCACATGTGGTTCAAGCTGTGAGTGATGGTGAGGCACCAGAATTTCTCCATAAAGCCCTTTATGGACATTCATTTTAAGCCCAGTCCCTACTATGCACTGGTGTCTAGACGGTAGGCTCAAAGCGTTCATTTCCAGAAGTGAGATCCATTTATACTCATATACCTGGTTGAGGAGGGTCCTGGTCCACTGACTCAGTCATTGCTAACAAACAGGAATCACTTTATCACTGTACGCTAGATTTATTTGACTAGAGTGGACTGGATCTGTTGGGATTCCACAAGAGGAAAAATATATGGGAATCTGTTGGCCTAAAATAGTAAGAGTTTCCTCTGCCATATTTTCACAACACCAAGTTTCCTAATAAATGACACGCCAATCAACATGTCATAGTTGTTATTTGGCAGAACCACAACTGGAGAAGAAGCCCAGACTGACCCAAATTGTAAATGCAATGCGCTATATGCTTCTTTCAGACATAGTGCTATGCGTCCCCACAGTCCTGTACACTACTTGATGGTCCACATCCGGTTTCAACAGAAGCTTAGCCACCAACCTGGTAGAAACTATGTTCACAGGGGCTCCCATGTCTATGATAGTGCGGATTTTTTTGCTTTAAACGAAAATGTCACAGTAAGTACATTCTGAGTAAGAAGAACCATCAGTCTTTATTACTTGTATGTTCAAGGGCTTTGTGTTACTCAAAAAGGAGTAGATGCCCTTGCCAACCTGAGGAGACTCACTAGCAATTTTCTCCACCGAAATGGCTACATTAACCCCTACTAAAGAGGAGACGTTTGTCAAAGGATCTGCATTTCTGGTGCCAGTCTGCTCCAGGATCTGCCACGCATATGGCTTCTGCATGTCTTGGTAGAACTCGGGGCTATGAGATATACTTTTACTCTCAGAAGTGGAAGCAGGAGTATCCAACAAAAGCTGCTGGTATAACAAATCGTCCAATTGAGTTCTGAATCCTACCCAAAGAGATGCTTGGGATTCGTTAGGGACAAATGAATTGAACTTAGCAGAGATAGAGCATCCCATCTCTGCTCTGCTCAAGCTTTTCCCTGTTTGACTTTCTCAGTTAGCATTGTATACACTTGTGGTTTGCTAGGGCAATTGCCTGCATAATGCCCTCTTCATCCGCACTGGAAGCAAGTGTTCATAAAAGGTTAACATATATAACTTGTGGCAGACGGACCAGGTCAGAAGTTTCTAGTATGGTTTTAAGGTCGCGGATGAACTGGTGAAGCGTACATGGGCTGAAAAGGGTCCACTGACTCATAGGAGTGATGAATATGTTCCAGCAGCTGATAACCCAGTCACTGCGGCCTATATCAAGAAGAGGTTGGAGCGGAGACAGCAGAGATTTTTGGGCTATGTCGGGGGCGCTGATTGTGGTGGAGAATCAATATAGGGTTCATGATTCAAATAAGTCTAGTATCTCTGTCCAACATGTAAGACATAGCATTATATAGTTCCCAATGTGGTTTGACAGCTGCCATCATTGCTATACCAACATCCTCGGTGGATAAGATGTTAGATCCAAGTAGGACGTGTGCTTCCGCCAAAAATGCTCAACAAATTCTAACAGGGTCTCGTTTTAGTGAAACTGTATATTCATAAAGTTGGCTTTCCATTGGGCCATCTTGGTAGCACTCCCAAACAGCCAGATAACAATTGTTTCAACCTCCTTGTAGGATACCGAGCTATTTGGAAGAAAGCAGGTAACTTGATCAGCGCTTTCCACATCCAAAGCGGACAGCAACAATTTCGATTTTCAAAATCAGTAGCCCCTTCCACAGCAAATTAAAACGCTTAAAGTAACCTTGTAAATTCCCATCATGACTGAAAGGGGGTAATATTTTGATACAAACGAATTTACTTTGCTCTAGGTTCCTGCTGCAAGAATCAGACGAATTAGTTTCAGAGTGACTACAGGAACCATCCCTTTGTGCGTTATCATACAGCTTGCCGGATGGGCTCAAATCCATTGAAAAGAACTTGGAAGAAGTGGTGTCACGCGGGGGTCCATCGTACCCCTGAGGGATATTCATTTTGCTGATCCATAGCATTCTTCTCCTGAATCGCCACTAACTGCACCATTTCCCCCAGCTCAGCATGCCCCATGATTTACTCGTTGATCAACTGCTCCGCTTTAACAGAATAGCAATTACACCATGCATCCTGAAATTCCTGTTGCAGCGTTTCATAATGATGTTTCAAATCCCAGCGGAATTCCCTCTCAATGTTCAAATTTTGTTCCACAGCTTGATATCACAAGAGAACCTCTTCAACTAAGTTCTGCAGGCTGGTTTTCTGCCAGCTAGAATTATTCACTTGTTGATTGGCGTCGTTTATTTTATTAATGAGGGAGGTTTGTTACCATATCAATTCCTTGTTGGTCCGTCAAAGGGTATCAAGGCACTATTGAATATCCACATACTCTTGTCTCACCAATTGGAAGAGGGAAGGATCGTTGGAGCTCAGCCTGACTAAAACCTTCCAGTTGTGTAACTTGAACACTAAGTTGGATATATTTGGTAGATGTTGACCAAAGGATAAGCGAGTTATCTGCCGTTCATTGGGTACTCCATTTGATGAAAAGTTGGGTAATTCAGCTGATAAAGAGTGACTTGGTCCGCCACTTGCCATTCCATCAGGGTCATTTTTTCTTGAGCTGGGCAATCACGGCTTTGAGAGCTTCCGCCCATTTGGCTACTCCATCATAAAGCGCTCAGTATTATTCCCCAATATTGTTACATCCTGAATCTACTCTGCCAATAGGCCATGCTGATCCAGCAGTTCTCTTATCTATTTATTCAAGGCAAGCTGACCAGGGGACGGACATTAACAAAACCTGAATTAAACTAAAAACTAATGTACCTAATTGGTTCAAACAAAACGCCCTAATGAGCGTATTGAGTGAAATGCTTCGAAAAAACAACCAACCAGGTGGGCAGCGGAAACCGCTTATCCCTCCATAGCAGAAGGGGAGGGGGTTGGGGGGCTTATCTTCAGCCGCATCTTCTTCTTCTCATAGTAGATTGCGTGTCACAGCAGACAGTAATGGCGTTGGGGCATCTGCAGCTTGGGGTTTGATATAGCTGATAATTGTGATTTCATGGAAAGTGCCAGCTAGGTAAATGGCACTGAGATATTCAGTTAAAGCTTTTTCAGCTTTGATGTGGGCATCTGGGAGTTTAATGAACATGGCAATGTTGGTTCAGGTTATTTTTGCTTTTGGATTCCGTGCTATAGTTGCAACGTTCTGGATAGCATTGTTAACGTTTTCGTGTAGCTGGTTCACTGTGATTTTTTTGGGGGTGAAAGTTGCAGGGATAACAGGAAGTGGAATTCCTCCTGTGAGCATCGCTACTGATTTAATGACAGCTCTACAAAGGGGATGACAATCTGGTGTTGCAGCTGCTTTGACTGCAAGCTGGTGATCACTGCCAAAATGATTTGGCGTTTGGCTGTGGGGTATATAGTTGAGGGGGGTATCTGGCATCCCATTCTGCATTAATGAACCGCTCAAATTGCAGAGATGATTCTTCAATATACCTAACTGATTTGTCAATTTTAGCCAATAATTCCCATGGGTTTTGGTTGAATTGGATTGGGGAATCAGCATACGGTTGAGATTTGTTCAATTCATTTGAGAAAGCATGGGATCAAACTGGGATCCAATCTGATGCTTGATTGGAGGAATTTATTTGTGGCATTGGGGCGAGGAGGAGGCTGATTGGTGGCTGCAGGTCAGCTGCAGCTTCCAGTTTTGGGGGTGGGGGAGGTAGGATTGTGACCCATACTGGAACTTGTACAGGGTGGGCAGCAGATTTGGAGGTCGGCGGACAGGTTGTCCAATCCATCAAAAGTGGTTAAGGAGGGGCACTTGCATTTTGGGTGGTCCAACTCAAAACATGACAGACAGATCATCTGCCCACCCTTGACATGGGCCCAAAATGGATGGTCAGATGTTTAGGGAATAATGGTACACGGTGGAATTGAAACAGCAATTTTACTAAATTTAAGGCTGATTGTGGCATATGCCCAAGGCCCAGTGAGTCTTGTGGCCCCATTTGGGACCACAGATTGTAAGATGAGGTTGGAGCCATAGGCTGCCAAACTGTCCATCAGCTCCTTGTGGAGCACTTCAGGGGGAGGTGGGTGGGAAAACCAGCAAACTGAACTACCAAAGTGGTGTCTGCTGGGAGCCGGGTCCAAGTTGTGGGGAGAGGGGTGCCCTGGAATACCAGGGGCACAATTGCTGCAGTGGCAGCGTCAGCTTCGCAGGTGAAGCCAAGGTCAAAATACACCTTGTAAGGGTGGAAATCTATAATCTGGCGGGTGTCATCACCACCTGTGTCATTTAGATAATGGCTTGGTCATGGTATGGGAATAGTTTCCCATATTTGACCCTTAGGCCATAGCGCATGTTGCTCCATGGGAGCACCAGGGGCAGTGAGGTACCACTTGGGTATGAGCAAGGTGGGCGTCGAGGTCCTTAGGAGGAATGAATTGTCCCATGGGTTTATATCTGGGTGAACCAGTCCTAGCGCGTTTTCCTCTGGACAGAAAACGGTGGGGGAGTTTCGCTGCTGCTCCACGCTGGAGCAGCCAGCGGAGAATCCTGGGACATTGGAGAAAAACTACAATAGCAAATTTGATTTGTTTTATTAGTTAATGTAATTTTTGCTCGGAGAGTTACACTGAGCAGAAAGAAGAGCCATTATCTTATTACTTGAGGTAATTATAAATTTAGCTGTGGAACTAGAATGTTCAATTGTCAGCGGACATCCCCAATATGATAATCCACCTGTGCCACTGCCCCTTATTTTCCAAAAATGAACAATTGAGGCAGTCGAGCAGGAGGCGAGTATCATGCTGCTGTGCTTGCGCAAACTGTAATACATCTCCAATTTCAATATTATGGCGAGCCAGAACATGCAGTAGCTGGCAAATTGAAGTTTTCACATAAGAGACTAAATATTCCTCAATTCTGTGGGTATCTAGGGCAAGCCAACGTCGTTGTAATCACATCCAAATGAGACATGTACAAGCATAGCGATTTTTAGTTGCGTTGGTTAAAGAATAAACTCAGGGCGTTTTCTAAGCTCATCTTTGTATAGGTGATATCCCTGAAACAGCCACTCCATAGTATTCCTCAGTTGTTAGGTAGTCACATTTGTGGAGCATCCTTGTTGGTTGGTCATCAGCTCAGCAATTTTAAAATTGCAGATTGATCATAGCTTCATCATCCCCCAGTTTGGTCACAGTAAATAATGTTGGTCTGTGGTTAGGTTCCTCCAGGCTTCTTAAGTATACTGCGTCCAGAATCCAATCAAATTATGTTGGAATGAATGAGGACTCATCATTGTATTTTATTGTTGAAAAGCTACAGTTGCCTAGTGGCCCCCTGTAGTGAGCACCACTGTTGATTTTCAGCGTATAGGCTTAATGCTTCCACGTTGGTTTACACAGGGTATTAGCCACTGAGCAACAAAATTGGATGATATGAAGATCGCCAACTCTACTAATAAGCTCAATAAACTTATAAATGGAGCTATCGACCTTTATTTTGACTTTTATTAATATAAATCAAAGACTTATTTGCAATTACTCAACCACACTAGAAAAGATCCCTCTTCAATCCTCCGTGTGACTCTTTATATCTTGGTTCCCCAAGCTGGATGCATCCTTGGCTTGGTAGTCTTTAATTCATCCTTCCTTTTCTAGAAACTCTCATTCATATTGAATCTCAGTAAAATCCTCTCAAATCGCCAAATAGTCACAATTTTGATCATATATAATTTGTATACCTTTTTCTGTAGTCTTAAGACTTGTCTCAATTCCCCCTCCAATCCATTGGTATGGCTACCATATTGTCCAGTCATATCAACTTCCTGACAGATGTAAAAAGCGTTGATCAAATTACTTGCTATCTTCCCACCAGTTCTGCTACCTATCAAAAAGTGAAAGATAATGTGTTATGGTTATTAGGAGGAACATTGAAAATGGCACAGCAGAAGGTCAAGTTCTTAACCATTGGGTTTTAGAATAATGAGACCCTAACCCAAATTTTCTGATCACTTTATGGTGAAAGCCCATATGTTAATTGGGGCAGGAATTTTAACTGAATCAGATATATTTATAGCATTGACCTCCGCTGTGAAACCATACCATGAGCTTTTCAATACCATGGCTCCATATATTAGAAATTGGTATACCTTTGCTTAAACTCATTCAAATCTTGCGCCGGTTATCTGCTACCTTCTCTCAGCCCAAAATAGAGCGGAACCATATCCTCTCCGCTGCTGGACCTTATTATTTGGGGAAGTTATATCTTCCAGTTCAGCGTCTGTTTAGTAACCCCCAGTTTTATTATCACTACACGCCTCCTCTCAAATGAAGTTGCTGCCAGCAGTTCAACTATTGGGAAGTGTCTGTTTACACTGCTTGCCCCCAGCCTAACTTTTAGGGTGGCCCATTTCACAACAATCATGGACGCAGATCTTACAGGATCAATTGTTTCTTGTGCAGTCGCTCTGAGAACTTGGCCAGAAGTTGTCTTCATTGTCAGGTCATTCCCTATCGCAGGAACAGTACAATAAAGGAATTTTCAGAGCAGAGTAGAGATGGGACTCTCTACTTCCGCTATTCTAACTCAAAACGTCCCACCTGAACCTATCCCAGTACATCCAGTGGAAGTTCCCCAATATGAAGATGCCTTTCTATATCAGCAACCAGTTGGGAGGATGAATGTTCTGACATGAGTACAATTTATGGACACGGTGGAAACAGGCCCCAGGAGCAACCTAAGCTTATGACTTTCAAATGTTTAATCAACTTTCTACTGATGAACCAAATCCATATTCTGATGCGCTTCTCTTAAAAGGGGTGAACGTGGCTCTCCCTGTGAACGCTATTATTAAAGAATAACCTAAAGTTTGGGAGGGTATTATAAGCTTTCTTGGAAAAAGGGAATGCAGTAAATGTCTATGTTCTAAAACAATCTGAATAAGTCTTATTCTATGTGTACTTACTGTGACACTGTTGTGGCAAGAACTTGAGTTTGTGTGATAATCAATACAGGCGCCTCAATCAACATAGTGTCCACAAAGTTGGTGGTAAAGCTGGCATTAAAGCCTGACGTGGAGCATCATATGGTGTATGGGACCCCAGGCGTAGAAAGCAAGTCTCTGAATAATTGTACACCTCACTACCTTTGCAATTTAGGTCAATTGTCATTGTAGCCCCAGCCATAGTGCTACCAAACAATAACTATGACCTTTTAATCAAAACTGCTTTTATGCGTTACTTTGGGGTTGTTGTTGATATGGCCACAGAGACATTTGAAATTCTGAGGCAGTAATCCCAATCTACTTCACTTCCAGCGGAATTCCAAAGGATTCAGTACACATGAGTCACATTAACCTTACATTTAATAATGGGGTGGTTTCAGTTCTCTATAATTAACTTAAGCGCAAGACCTGGGCCCTTCCCTATCAAATTTATTAATATCGAGGGCTACCACTTAGAGCTGCGGGCCCTATATATATTCCCTCTGGACACCAAGTAGTCAAAAGCACCAAGTTAGAGGTCGTAGTGCCTTCTAGGCTTTATGGTGAGGTCATTTGGCCTTATCAGCTATCACGGCTTGAGACCCACGTTGCCTCAAGCATTATATTTCCAGTACATGGGGAGATCAAGGTTTTGGTAGCAAATATTCAGAATAAACCAATGCAAATCCGCTGACACCAAATAGTGGCATGCTTAAATTTCATTCCAGTTAAAGCGGTCCTCCAGGTTCATGAGTTCAGTTCATTGGATCAATTTGGCCTGCCCATTGAAACATTGCCTAGCATAATGGCAGTTGTAGCGCGTGAAAATTTTTGGGGCTAATGGAAGACCAAAGAGATCAAATGGAATACTTATTTCAAAAATACAAAGAGATCTTTGCTGTTGATGAACATGATTTAGGGTGTGCTCAGGGGGTTGTCATTGACTGGACACTTGGGATCATCCCCCATCAGGTCTCAGCCAAATCCGCTGATCAAGGGCAGCTGAAGAAGTCGTCACTGCGGAGATTGACAAGCTTCTAGTGCAGGGAATGTCAAACCATCTAAGAGTCCATGGGCTTCACCTGTTCTAATTGTTAAGAAGAAGAATGGTACTTAAGTTTTCAGCCAAAGGTGCAAGCTAAAATGACTTAACAATGGATTTGAGGAAGAAAACTCGCTTTTCAAATGAAACTCCTGCTCAAAATTGGGAAGTAGATTCTTTGATATCACTTGATAATAGACAAGCAACTTCAGTATGCTCACCATTCTTAAGTCTACTGGAAACAACAATTATTAGACCTTCTGTCTTTGTACAAAATTAGTAAATTATTACTCTATAATTGGGACTACCTCACTGGTAGGTAACTGAGTACTTCTCTTTGGGAAGTATAAATGCACACAACTATCTAATATGGTTGTAATGGTAACAGATATGAATATCAGATAGATGACAGATGGACAACAATAATTAATAGCCTAAGAGACAGTAGATATTAATGATCAATATTTAGATGGTAAATGATGATGTTTTATTAATCAGCCAGGTGCTGGTATTATATACCCCCTGGGAATCTCATGGCTGAACTCATCTATTAGATGAGTTCATTCATATTATGACAATCCTCTGCTGGTCATGGCAATAATCATGAAATATCCACAAGTCAATTTGGCCCATGAATTGACTAAAAATAACAATCATTTCAGCACAATTGAAGGCAATTTTACTCTCATAATCAGGAAGATTTTGGTTATGAACTCAACATCAAAATCTTCCCGATTAGAGCTATATCATAACTTGACAAATAACAATAATTGGAAATAATAATATATATGAACGATAAAGATGATGCACCCCTAATTGGGATGTCAGCAGGCCTCTCAATAGCACTAAGTATGCCCTTAATTGGGACATCGATGTTTAAGTGCTTAATAAATCGATTTCATTAATTGAACCCAAAAATCCGCCTTAGTGCATTAAGATTAGTCCACTAATTTAGGAGGTTCAATTTAGTTAATTCTGTGAGACCACTTTGCACCCAAGTGGACCCATTATTGGCCATAATGTGATTATATTATAGCTACTATTAGCTATGATAATCAGGTTACTTCAGATGCAATCAGAGAGGTTATAAGGTGAATCTGATTTATCAGATTATGCAGACTCAGGAAGGATCAAAGGATCTATCAATGGGAGTACACTATCAGCATTGATGGTTTTCTCAAAGGGTTTATTTTTGAGTTAATTATCAAAATCTAACAGTACTAACCGCATAGTAAGTGACTACTGGAAGCTTAATAGTATCAAAAAAGGACTCATACCCTCTTCCGCAGATTGATGATGTGCTGGATCAGTTAGGTGGAGCTTGCTATTTCTTAGCAACGGATTTGATATCAAGTTATTGGAAAATTGAGTTGCCCATGGTGGAACAAGAAAAATGCGCCATAATCACATCCAAAGGGCTTTTCCAACCAACTCATATTCTGCAAAGGCTATGTTATGCCCCAGATACATTCCAGCAAGCAATGGACACCATTCTGGGTGATCTGAAGCTGTCATGTGTACTTGTGTACCTCACCAATATTAACATCTTCTCTTGCACAGTCACTGAGCACCTTACCCATCTGGAAGAGGTATTTTGCCAACTGGCTGAGGCCAATATCAAGATCAAGCCCTGGAAATGTCACTTCTTTAAGGATCAGTTAGAGTACCTCAGTTTAGTGGTGGATGCAACTGGGATGAGACCCCAACCAGCCAAGGTGGAAGCCATTCAGAAGATGACTAAGCCAGCAAGTAAGCAGGACATTCAGGTGTTTTTGGGGATGGTGGGTTATTACTGACACTTCATGCCCAATTTCAGTTGCATTGGAGGTCCGCTGTTTGCTCTAAAGAAGGATGCCATGTTTGAATGGAAGGAATGGCGCCAATGTGCCTTTGATACCCTTCAAATGGCACTAACTAGTGCGCTTGTGTTATGCTACCCAAATTTCGAAAAAAATTTATTGTACAGATGGATGCATATCTTTCTGCTGTGGGGGCAGTTTTGTCACAAAAATGATGAAGGGGAGGAGCACCAAGTGGCGTACTGCAGTAAAAGCCTGAATAGCCATGAACGTAATTATACTGTGACTGAGCGAGAGTGCTTAGCAGCGTGTTCTACACGTATAAGCAATTCAGAGTCTATCTGCATGGGGTAAAGTTTAAAGTCGTAACAGACCATTCATCATTATGCTGGTTGCAGAACCTCAAAGAACCTGAAGGCTGTTTGGCTCAGTGGGCTCTCAAGCTGCAGACTTATGACTTTGAGATCCTTCATTGGACAGGAGTAAAGCATCAGAAAGCTGACTGTTTATCTCTATTGTTGACCGCTGTGGTGATGACGGACCTCAGCGACTTGGTGTATGATAAGATACTCAGCGGAAAATATGACAACGAACTGCCCCAAGTGATCAAAGCAATAAAAAAGATGCAAACGAATACCTTCTAATGGAATGGGGAACTGTACAAGCAAATTGGCGATTACATGGTGAATTTTCTGTGACCCTCAGCACAACTGGGAATCATTATGAGTGCAAATAAGGCAGTTGAATAGGGTGGGGTGCATAAGACAATGGAGTTGTTGCGCCCTCTGTACTATTGGGAAAGCATGAACTTTAATGTGCTCAAAACTGATTACTGTTGCCATCAGTGCTAATTGGAGGATCCATTAATCCGTAAGACTTCATACCAGGTAGTGAAACCACATTTTGATTTGCATACGGTTTCCCTTGATGTCATTGGTCCCTTGCCAACATGAGCCAACTTGTGTAAGTACATTATTTGTGGCTATCAACCACTTTACCCAGTGGGTTGAAGCAAGAGCGATACAAAATTTGGGGGCATTTACAGTAGCCAAGTTTGTGATGGAGTGCATTATTCAGTAACACAGATGCCCTAAGTTTATTCTCACTGATAACGGAACAAACTTCGCCTTGCACATTCTTCCCAAACTGAACGAGCTTATGGGTATCCGCGGGGATCTAATGACCCCATACCACCCCAAATCTAATGAAATGGTCAAAATGGTGAAGGGACTCTGGTGAACATCCTACGAAATCTAGTAATGGATCAACCTTCCAATTAAACCTCCGGCCTTTCCACTGCCATGCTCACCTATAACATCAGTTACCATTCCGCCACGGGAAGAGTCCCTTCCAACTATTATATGGGTGACACCTGTTTAATTCTGAGCTACTTTATTTGTGTGTGGAAGACACCGGTGGTTTGGAACCCCACCACTATTTGACTAACCTTGCAAACATTTTGATCAAATTGCAAACCAAAGCATATTCTTTAAGCTTAGCTAAGAAGATCAGGAATCAGGATGCTGATCAGGCACATCATAGTGGGTTGGTGCAGTTTAAGGAAGGCGATATGGTTCTCTTCCATGACCAACATGGTTTCAGCTGGAAACACAAGTTGGCCAGTATCTGGATTGGGCCATTCAAAGTTATTGAAAAGACAGGCGTGGATCCATATACTATCAAGGACCCTGCTAGCGGTCAGATCATCAAATTGAGTGCATGTGAAGTTCCTCCATGCATATAGGCAATATAAACCTTATCATCCAGTCAAAGGGAGTAATGTTGCAATTCTGATATGACTGGACAATAAGCCCTAAGTTGTGATGGCGGAATGGATAGGATCCGCTGAGACTACTATTAGTAATAATTATTTGAGTGCCTCAAAGTGAGGCGATATTGGGTTGTTGAGGAATCAGATCAATTTAGGTGATCATGAAATTAACAAATGAAGAATTAACAGAACCAATAAGATATAGCGAATTAAGTTACTAAGCCATGAAAGAGGTTGAAGCTGAAGTTGCTAAAATATAGATTTCACGAGACAATCAAGAAAAGAAAAAGGTTGCTAGTAAGTTGGGAAGAGTAAAACAGCAAGGATCTGCTGTGTTTAAGATATTAAATAAAGAGTATAGTTGGAGCAAGAGATACATATTGTTTTATTAGTTTATTTTGTTGTTTTGAAGGGCCATGTCATCATATTATTAGCACTATTGCTCAGTGGGCCAAACCCTGTGCAAAACCCTCACAGCATATCTTAACAATTTTTCCAATTTTATAACACTTTGGATTTTTTATAAGAGCTTGTTACTTCTCAGCGATGGACTTGATATCAGGTTACTGGAAAATCAAGTTTCTCGCTGCATAATAAGAGAAATGCGCTGTAATCACTTCCTAAAGCCTTTTTAACCAACCCATATGCCTTAAGGGCTGTGTAATGCCCCATCTACGTTCCAACGCGCCATGGACAATATCCTCAGCGACCTGAAGTTGCCTTGTGTCCTCATATACCTCGATGATATCTATATATTCTCTTAAACCTTTTCTGAGCACATCAATCATCTAAAAGCATATTCTTCTGGATTCCTGAGGCGAACTTCAAGAATTAGGCCTTGCAAATGTAACTTCTTCAAGGAACAGTTGGTTTACCTGGAGTTTGTGGTATACTCCAAGGGGCTGAAGCTACAGCCAGTCAAGGTGTAGGAAAACTAGAATTTGACTACACGGATTTGTAAGCGCAACATACAGGTAATTTTGGGAATGATCAGCCACTACCAGCACTTAATCCCTAACTTAAGCTGTATGGGGGCCGCTATTTGAGTTTTTATTAAAATGGGTGCCATGTTCAAATGGATGGAAAACCATCAATATGCCTTTTACCTACTTCAGATGGCGCTGATCAGTGCGCTGGTGCTACGCTAGCCAAGCTTTTATAAGGGAGTTTATTGTTTCGAATGAATGCATCCCTTTCCGCTGTTGAGGCAGTCCTTTCTCATAACGATGAGGGTTGGTGCATACCGTTGCATAATGCAGTCAAAGCATGAACTGCAATGAGCATAATTATACCAGGGTCAATTGGGAGTGCTTAGCGGCCATCTACGCATATAAGCAACTTAGAGTCTACTTGCATGGGATAAAGCTTAAAGTTATAACAGATCATGCATCATTACGTTGGTTGCAGAATCACAAGGAGCCTAAAGGACGTCTAGCCCAATGGGCTTTTTTTTCTGTAGGCTTACAACTTTGAGATCATCCACTGCCCAGGAGCAAAGCATCAGAACGCTGACTATTTATATAAATTTCCAACCATTGCTGTGATGGCGGATCTCAGTGATATAATGCACAATAAGATTCTCAGCGGAAAGTATGACGACGAGCCACCCCAAGTAATAAAAGCGTTAACCAAGATGCAGGCGAATACCTTCCAACGGAATAAAAAAATTGTACAAGCAGATTGGTGATTCTATGTTGAACTTCCGTGACCCTCAGCATGGCCTGGGATTTTTATGAGCGCCTACAAAGCAGTCAGACATGGTGGTGTACGCAAAACAATGAAACTGTAGCAACCTCAGAATTATTGGGAAAGTATGAAATTTGATGTTCTTGAAACCATTACCTGTTGCCACCAGTCCCAAGTTGAAAACCGTTCCTCCAGAAGGTCTCATATATGTTAGTGAAACCACATTTTGCTTGGCATACATTTTTTCCCTGGATGTTGTTGGGCCTCTGCCAAGGGAGCCAACTTGTTTAAGTACATTCATGTAGCTATTGTCACTAAACCAGGTGGGTTGAAGAATGGCCAATACAGGATTTGGGGCGATCACAGTAGCCAAGTTCATATTAGAATGTATTATCCAGCGCATGGCTGCTCTTAGTTCATTCTAACCAATAACAGAGCCAACTTCACCTCTCACACCCTTCCCATGTTGAACGAGCTCATGGGCATCCACAGGGTTCTGATGACCCCATATTACTTAAGTCCAATAGAATGGTCAATGGGTTAATGAAACCTTGGTAGACATCCTTCAGAAGCTGGTAACTGATGGACCTCTGATTGGAGTTCCATCCTTTCTACCACTGTCTTTGCTTACAATATCAGCTATCATTCCTCAATGGGAAGGACCAATTTCAACTGTTATATGGAAAACACCCCGCTTTTCTGGCATTGCTTTATTTGTGTGTAGAAGATAATAACGGAATGGATCCCCACCATTATTTGATTAATTTTGATAAATACGGTGATCAAGATCTGAATGGAAGCGTACTAAATAGCTTGGCCAAGAAGATTAAGTATCAGGCCGCAGATCAAGTATGCCATAGTGGGTTGGCTCAGTTCTAAGAAGGTGAGATAGTTTTTCTTTATGACTAACGTGATTTGGGTGGAAACACAAGATGGCTAACATCTTGGTTGGTTCATTTGACATTATTGAGAAACATGCATCAATGCATGCACCATCAAAGACCCAAGAGTAATCAAATTATTGATCAGATTCACAGTAAGTTCTCCAAGTGTATAAACAATAGAAACTTATTTTCCAGTCAAAGGAGGGGGGTAATGTAAAGATTCTGATATTACTGGACAATAAGCCCTGAAGAGCTATGGCGGAATGGTGAGAATCCAACAACTAGGATGATATCTACGAGTATTTGAGCGGTTTGAATGTGAAATATTGGGATATATCCAATTATTGGATTTCCTACAAATAATGAAACTAGTCAATGTCCACATTAAATAAAAGATAAATTAGATCGCCTCAAATTGAGAAGATAGATAATTAAATTCAATTCAGCAGAAACCAATGAGAATCAGCGGAATAGAATTTTCTAAGCTATGAGATTGGTATTATCTGAAGTTGCAGATATATAAGCAATATGTGCAATTAAAAAGTAGGAAGTTGTTAATAGTTGAGAGAGAAAGCAAAACAGCAAAGAGTTACTGTAGTTATTAAAATAAATAAAAAGTGTTGTCAGGGCAATCGCTTCTATTTATTATACTTTCCAATGTTATTGGAGGCCCAACAATCCCCATATTATCCGCCTGTTGTTCAGTGGGTTTGACCTGTGAGACCCTTAGAGCGGATCCCAATGACACCGCTCAAAATTATAACACCCTTGATTTTCCAAACTGTTGGTACTTCAATTAAATCACTTCAAATCAATATCATCTGCAAAATCTCAAGGCTTTCCTCAACACATATACTATGATCTGCCGGATATATGTCTTATTATCCAGTCATATTAATTTCTTGATATTACCCCCTGTTGGCATTCTTACCCACTTTTTCAGCCATCTAGATTACCATGGACTGTTAGGGGATAATTCCCTATGGCGAGTGAATTAGATATCAGTTGCCCAATTTTGGGTTATTAATGTTCAGGGGATTTTAGGTAATTCACCTGGGTTGTATCCATAAGAGATTGATACAGGTGCATGCTTAAGATCTCACTAGGCAGAGTTGCCAACAAAATGAGGGCATCTGATAGTTGAAAAAATAGCTATCAGGTGTTCCAATTGGGATAAGTCATGTTTCTTCACTGACCAATTGGGAATTTAAAGAGAAAATTGCAATGCAAGTGATGCACATGCAACTAGCATATCAATCATTTGGTTCACGACCTGTCATAATGAGTATCAGGTCTCACTACCTAAGCAGGTCGCTCACCAATTATGGTTAGTTTTCTGGGATCAAGTGGAAAACGTTAGGGACACATTTTCTGACTCTTTCCGTTTTAGGTCTTGAAGATTTCTGATTAAGGGATTATAACCAGGATAGGGAAGACCATTGCTGGTGAGACAACAAAGGAGAATTCAAAGGCAATAGTTGCCGTAGCATGGCTGAGGTGCCAACTGAGGGATGGATGCCAAATTCCCCCTATAAATTCCCATGATAATTCACTCTAACATTCAAAAACTTTGAAATACACTGAAAAGGAGTAATTAGCAGAATTCATATTGGTTTTAGTTTAATTTATATTCAGGAAATTATTGCTGTGTACTTTAATTGGGGACTCTTTAGAAATATAAAATGTTTGGATCAAGAATCCGTAGAAGAGAAGCTGAGATGAGACAGGCTTGATGTTGACTTCATGTCACCAGAGGAAAGGCCATAAACTAGGGATCTAAGAGTGTATCAAGCTTGCCGTTATAAGGTTATAAATCCCTACTGAAGACATTGAGAGTATTCTGAGGAGGAATAAAAATCAAGTATTAGACCAAACTGGTTATCTATTGAATTACGGATAATAGTTTAGAATTTATTTGAGGTACGCTGACCATGGGACAGAATTACTGATACTCAATGAGCAAAAGAACTGAATTAAAAAAACAAATGGATAAAAAACAAAATCTCCAACCAGGTGAGAGGTTGCATACTGCTAACCCAACATGGCTGAGGGTGAGTGGTGTCATGCAGCTCTTCTAAAGACATATTCTGCTGGGCAGCATCATTGAAGTTGCAGAAACGGACGAAAGTTGAGAGCCAGGGTGTGGGGGCATTAGCGTGATGGGGGTAGATGTGGAGGAAAATTTGGCTACTATTATCAAGATCATCTTGGTAGACAGCTTCTGAAAATTCCGCTTATTGGTGTTCAGCTTGAATGTGGGCTTTGGGAAGTTAATAAAAATTGATGATACTTTCTCAAGTGATTTTAGCAGATGGATTAAAATCTGCTAGGTTTGCCACATTTATGACAGCCACTTAAGCTTCATTAAGCAAATTGGTGATTTCGCCTCATGCTGCTTTGGGGAAATCAGGGGGAAGGTGAGTGTGCTCAACTCTTCATGGAATTGAGAAATGGATTGGGCCTCCGCTTTGTATAGGTTGGGCAATGGGGTGAGGCCACCGCTGCTAAGGCGAGCTGGTGGTCACTTTGGTAGGGGATGGCATTGGGTTTAGGAGCGAATTACTTATGGGTTGAGGATTTGTCAAATCAGAATTGTGAGATTTTGGCCAAACACTATTGAGTGGGATGAGAGGTTCACCAGAGTCCACATTGGTGACAATGTTACCTGATTTGAGAATCTTGGCTGAAAAGTCCCATGTATTTTGGTTCACAAGGATAGTGGATGGAGATTTTGGGTGAGTAAGAGTCAAAGAGCTGTTTGGGTGGGAATGGTGGTCCAGGCCAGATTCGGAATGGTGTGAGTGTCAGACATTTGCCTTCACAGCTGAAAATAAGAATGTTTTGGGTCAAAATCGGCTGAAAAGGCACTTTATCAGCCATTTTCAGTTTGTTATTCTAATTTAAAGGATTTAAATGATCCTAAAGATTATTTCATCCAAAAGACCCTGGCCAATTTTTGGTGGAACCCCACAAATTAGGGTAACGTGATTATGAATACTCCTCAGGCAACAACGATATTGATCAATCAGATTACTCCAACCACACGGCGGACTCTAGGGTAACCATCAGATGGTACTCTCCCAGCTGAAACCAGCTCCATTCAAGCACTAACGTGGGGATCACCCCCTTTTATAGGCGTGGCGGGGGTCCCCCAAAGTAAAATAATTTTTATTAATGGGGATTGTCTGAAATTCATTAGATCGTTACCTCAAAGGTACATATTGCCAATGTTACCTCCTCATCCATCATTAAGACAAAGTGAAGCAAGTATTCTGAGCTTTGATAGGATGAATGCGCATGTTTCTTTATTTGGACTGCAACAAGCCATTTCGAACTTATTGAATCCCTTCAACCCTTGATATAGTTTAAATACTGTTTGGTCAGATATTGAAGGGGGTTATTTTTTTGTTTTCCCGCACTGCAATAAAAGTCATAAAAACCCAAATTTTTTAGTTCTTTATTTTAAATTTTAAATAAACCCTTGTAGAATCCTGAGGCGTAAAGCACCAGCAAGAAGTTTTCAGTTGGAGTTCTTACAAAATGGTGCTCGCTACAGGGGACACCAGTAAATCATGAAATATATCTAATCTGGAGTTTTAAACATGAGTAACCCTCCAACTCTTCCTTTTCCTACTGAGCCATGAATAGTTTATCTTGAAAGCAACTAGATAGCACTTTATCCCATATTAAAGAGTTTGAGCAGCGCCCTTGCAAACTCCCCTTAAAGAAAAGTTCACCCCTAGTGAGGGTAGCATTGCTTTGTTTTTATATATCTATGAATCTGTAATGCAAACTTTTCTTTCTCGTTGCAAACACTTTTGCAACCCATTCAATTCAAGACTAAATCTAGTTTGATAATCTCATAGAGGGGATTAGTCTGCGCCCATGTCTGGGAGCAGTTGGGCAAGCAAGGCAAGAGGAGCAGGTGGAAGGCCCGCGGCCTAAAACGTTCAAAAACGCCCCGGAGAATCTGGCGGAATAGAAAAAAATCTAAAAAAACTGGCGGTCACAATTTCCCCGGAGATACTCACGTGGCAAGCACGATGCAACCAGTACATCAACATGCCACATTCCCAGCCACTTTCGTTGGTGGAATTCGGAGTCCATGTGTATCTGGACATCCAAAAACGGCCCTATGGGAAAAATTTTGTGAAGATGTACACAAAATTTTCCTGACCGCGGTGTACGTTGCACCTCACTCCATGTCGCGCAGTTGGCTGGACCTAGGTTACAAAAGCAAAATAGCAGCAGATGAGGCTGCAGCGGTGCGCATAGTGGTCGACCTCCCTGAAGGGCAATGGGTCGTCGAAACTAAATGCACCAGATGGACAAAATCAAACCAATTACCTCAAGTTTGACTTTTTGCCTACTACGGTAAAATGTGACATTTTGGAGCAACACCTGAAAGATGGTCTCACCATATATGGCGAAATACAATCTTTCGAAATGCAACATTTCACGCTGATGCCACACCTGTGTACTGGCAAAGCCATCACAGTTCTGACCCCAACTGAGGAGATCACGAAGGACCTAACCCAGATCCTGCACTCCACCTTTATTGACATCGCAGGGCACACCACCCACCCATTCTGGGTAGCCGTGGACAGCGCGCCCCCCATTTGCACCCACTGTGATGCGTTTGGCCATAAGGCGCATGCATGCCCCATCAAAGAGGGCTTCACATTCCAAGAGCACCCCTTGGTGGCCATGGCCAGCGGAGAGGCGCACTACAAACCAACCGCAAGCACCAAGGAGGCTTTCCCGTGGGGAGCACAAGGCTGCTACCTATTGGTAATGCCCATCTCCCCGCAGGAGTGGAAGAAGGCCAAGCAGGCCTGTAGGACCATGGCCAAGGAAGTGGCCAAGGGCACCACCACCATCCCACACTCACAATGCCAGGAGGACATGGAGACCTTCGCGGTGGAAGCAACTTGGGAATCCATCACCCAATCAGATTGGGAGGCCTATGCCAAACAGGCCACTCAATCTGAGGATCCGATGGTAGATTCAATCTCACCCAATCACTGCACCCAAGCCCTGGTTGAAACCAACTTGGGACCTATCCCAACCAAAAAAAATTTTTTGCCCCACTCGACGGTGCACCAAACTTATCCGCACCACAAAAAATTCGTCCAACGTCAGGAAAACAAAAAGCGAAGGCCAAAGCCAATGCAACTCTTTCCACAAAAATTAACAAAAACCCCGATAGCATTGCTGCTAATATCCGCGCTGCTGTGAAAGCCCGTGGGGACCTGGAAGAGGCTGGTGGGCCTGGGGGCCCACCTCCTCACACCTAAGGTGCAATGGGGGAAACCTTCACTCTAGGGATGCTGAATATCGCTGGACTCAAGCCCTCCCCATCCCAGGCTAGGAAACTGAGTTTTTTACAAAACAATTTACCCATGGATATCCTGGCCATCCAGGAGTCCCACTGTCCACGAGGTTCCGAGGAAGCTTGGAAAACAATGCTCCTACCATCCCTATCCTTTTGGTCAAAGCACTGTGGGGTGCTAACTTGGAAAAACAATTTTTCAAATTTACATCTTCAGAAACATTCCTAGATGGCCGAGTGCTCATTGTCACCTTCTCATGGGCTGATGTTGCACACACAATCGTCAACATTTACGCCCCAAACAGTGCACATGAGCGTCAGGAATTTTTCTCGTCAGTCAAATCCCTCCTGCTACCCCCCAATTCTTTCCTAATTGGCGACATGAACTTTTGGCTAACCTCACCAACGGACCGGTGGCCACCCTCACCCCACACCCCACAGGGGCACGTAGAACTACGCATTCTAAAAGCCACCCTTGGGTTAATGGATGCGCTGCTGTGAATGCCCCACTGCTCGAAAACATGACGCATCCCCACATCCACAACGGCCAATTAAGGTCCATGACCCGCATCGACCTTATTCTAGCACCAGCGAAATTCCAACCCCATATCTCCCACTTCAAAACAACGAAAATGGAATTCTCTGACCACCGGCTGGTCTTGATAACATACCACTTACCTGTCACAGTTGCAAAGGCCCCACATTGGTGCAGAATCCGCCCCCCAGAGCTCGCATCGCCAGGATTTTCCACGTGGGTGGAAGAGGCAACTTTGGCAAAATTGTTTGTTGCACCATTTTGCGCGGACCCCATTTCCACATGGGCAACTTTTAAAGAAGAACCATCCGCCACTATTGCCATCTCTCATCCAGACGCTCATGAGCCACATTGGCGGTTATATTGCGCGCGCTGGTGGAATTGGCCCACTTGGTGTCCAACATTCCGGCCTCAGGATATAGCCCTGCATGGGGCCAGAAGTGGGTGGAGGCAGCCGCCCACCTCAACGCCCTTGAAAGGCAACACAAACATTGGGTTTGTGTCCAATACAGGGCCACACGCATCACTAAAGGTGACAAGTGCACCGCATACTTCTTCAAAAAAAATTTTGCACTATGCCAGAGTGTGGCCTGTACACAGGTGCGAAGATTGGATAATTCTATTGTGGACACACTGGCGAAGTGGCAATCGAAACGCAAAGATATTACTCTGAGTTATACTGAGCTGAACCAATTCAGCTGCCCAAAATGGCGGAATTTCTTGACCGAGCTCATATCTGCACCATTTTCTGATACCCGGAAATAATGAATTTAATTACTCCAAACGAATTATGGACTACCATTCGTGGTGCGCCAAACTGGAAATGCCCAGGCCCAGATGGCATTCCATATGAGTTCTACAAAAAATATTTTAAATATATATCCCCATTGCTGCTAGCCTCACTCAACCAAAGCCTGTTGGAAACGCGCCTCCTACCAGGAGGACATGAGGCCTTTATGGTCACACTCTTCAAGAAAGGGGAAAGGCTAGAGTTGCCAACTGGCGCTCCATTTCTCTAACAAACACAGACACCAAAAATTTAACCAAAATCATGGCTAACCGTTTAGGGACTGTAGCATCTGCCACCATCTCCCCAGAACAATTTGGTTTCATCCCCAGAAGGCCGATTTGGGATAACGTGCACTCTGTGGCTAATGTGTGTCAGTCCACAGCCTCTGGGACACTTGTATTCTTGGACCAACAAAAGGCCTATGATAGAGTAAACTGGGAATACCTTAAGGCCTGCCTCCAACAATTCCGCCTACCTCCCTGCTTCATTAATTGGGTGATGCTGCTCACGGAATCTGCAACAATGGCAGTGAGTGGCCCAGGTTTCCTAAAGGAACTAGTCCATCCTCAAAGGGGCCTGCGACAAGGGGACCCCCTGAGCCCACTCTTATACAACTTCAGCCTTGACCCACTACTGCGAAATGTGAATGCCCAACTCACTGGGGTCCATGTGCCAGGCCAAACCCCAGTCAAGATGATGGCATTTGCAGATGATTGCGTGGTGGGGGTGTCTAATAACAAAGATGCACACGCGCTTGAAGCCCTCATCCAGGAATATTCCCGGGTAAGCAACGCGGCACTGAACGCCTCCAAAACCGAAATCATCCTCCTTGGTCAGTTTCAGAACTGCTGGGCCCCAGCAAGTAGTTCCCAACCCGGCCCATCTGCTCGCCCACGTCCACGCTTTATAACTCAAATCACACCGCTCCACTGGTGCTCCCCTTTGTGCCATGACCTACCATAGGACTGGTACGCCACCTGGGCGTGTGGATGGAGGCAGGTGGATACGCATCAGCAGTAATGGAGTGCCATATACTGGACAACGTGACAAAGCGAATAGCCTCTCTCAGAGCCCACCCTACTACCCTCACTTGCAGGGTTGTTCTTGCCAACTCTATGCTCCTATCCAAAGTCTGGTTTGGAGCCCACGCCATCCCCTTCTCCCCAAGCTTCTTCAAATCCCTGTATGCTTTGCTACAAGGTTGGCTTTGGTCAGGCCGCCCTCCATCAGTACGGCTAGAGGTCATGTTTGGCCCTCATCATCATGGTGGCATGGGCCTACTTGACTTCAAAGCCCATGCCGCCAAGATCCTGGGCACCTGGATCGCGGCCGTCACTGCTCCTACACTCCCATCCCAACACTGGTCCCGCGCGGCCCACTCCAACTTCCCGAGCCTTGGGCCTCAACAATCCATCAAACCCCCACTTCCTGATGAATTACCTCGCATCACACACATCAGCCACAGGTCCTCACGGGACCAAAACCCACTACAAACGAATCCTACTCTCCATGCGAAGCGCAGAGTGGAGAATTCGTATTAGTGGACATACAACCTGAAGAGGCCGCCCCTCTCCTCAGTTCACACAAGAGGTACAGGGGCTACCCATCCATGATGGCGTGATCCCCATTCGACCCCAAGTCCTATCCAGGGTGGACTACCTGGACATGATGGACATCCCTTATTCCACTGAGACCCAAAAGACTATCTGGAAATACGCACACCATCCTCTGTTGCAGCCTCAAGTCCGCTCCCATGTGTGGCGCTACCTGAAGCGGGTGTATCGTACAGCTGAGCGCTCTAATGCTTTACACTCATCCTTTGTCGTGTGTGGCCAGTATGGAACGCTGTTTCACCCCCTGGAGAAGTGCCCCACCTCTAAAGTAATATGGCGCGAAGTCCAACGTCTGCTAGGCCAGGATCAAACACATCCCTTCAGTCTGTCAAGAGATATGTTTGCTTCATCAATGGCCTCCCCCCTCCCACCCTCTCTCCGTGCTCTGGTGGTTGCAATCGCCATGTGGACTATCCACACGATTGTCATGGATGCCATCGCTGGATCCATCCCCACCCTCCCTGAAGCTGTCCACAGATTCCGGTCTCATTTGGTGGATCACTTTCAAGCGTGGATGTTTGGATATCTCCCACTGCGTCGCCGACAGCTAGTCTCCTCCTGGTTCCCAGTCTGGTTCATCAAATCAGACCCCTTCCTCCACACGTGCTCAATAGTGGCTACGTCCCCTACACACGTTCCCCTCCCCTTCCCATAAGTGGCGTTCCCGCTGGCAACAAGAGATAGCATCGCTTCTCTGGGGTGCCTCCCCTGGTACTAAGTTTTGTCTCGTCTGAGTTATATTCGGAAGTGTCCATCCCATGGTCGGCCTTCCCCGCAATAAATTTAAATTTAAATGAATCTGTAATGCAAGACTCATCAGAAAATCAAAATACTAAATACATCATCCCTTGCTTAAGTCATCTAGCACAAGAGATGATGTTTCATACATGGACAATCTGCATACCTAGGCAGAGATGAAAGAGGCTCTCTTAGCTGACTTTTTCAAAGCAGAGTCTTAACAGGGATAAACAGGAATTTATGCGCCTAAGCATGCATGAGGGCAAACCAACTGCTACTTTTGCTGAGCGATTTTACCTCTCTGCTTAAAGGTTGTCAACGTCTAACATGCTAACCCCAGATGATACTATGTCTGCCATGTTAACTGAGATAGCTTTTCAATCCTCTCTTTAGCCAGGCATATCATTTCACTGAAACGTTACTTCAAAAACATCTGCGATATAAAGGAGGCTCTGTTAGACGTTGCTAATTTTCATTCCTGTGCAACAATAAATGAAACTGAGGTGGAACCTTCAGTTCTAATCATTGAGGAGCTTTTGCCTGTATAACAGTTGGGGGTGAGCACACCTGTACCTACCTCTCCAGTGAAACCTGCTTCCCCAGTGTGACTCACAAAAGAATCACTACCTTTTATAATTCAGAGACCTGTAAGGTAGTTAATACCATACTCCCACACAAGCTCACCAAAATCGCTATTTCTTTCCCTCCAGCCAAGCTGTTAAATGCTTGCCCTAAGGCTATTTGATATCCTGTGGCCGTCTCCTCTAACTCAATTGCTGCCTTGCCAGTTGTGGAGAATACCCTTGTGGATGAATCTGAGGGGGGTGACGATGATGTGGGCTACTACTTATTAAGAGCTCCCGCAGAAGTGGAGTTCACTTATTAAATGAACGATAAAGGAGTAGAAAAAACTACCATACCTGAGGAAACGTACCTCAGCCAAATTATAGGGTCTCTAAAAGTTATCAACACTGCCAGTGACAGTGATTAGTTCTTAGCTGGTTTGATTCGACCTCTTCAGTGGGTCCTTACCATAAAATCCTTCTTGGATAAATACCCAAAGACTGCTCATAAATTAACCTCTACCTTGTGGATCAAGGAGGTATTAGAACTTTCAACTAACTTTGAAAGAACACTCACCAAGATTGGAGTGGTCATTCAAAAAGTCCAAGTAATGGCCATACTGAATACTGGCTCCCTGGTTAATGTGATCTCTACTAAGCAAATAAAAAAGATGAAGCTGTCGTCTGACTTGGAGTACATTAAAGAGTTTGGAACCGCTGGCCCTAATAATAGTCGTGCCATTTGGGAATAATTCTTATCTTCCCATTTGAATTGGAGATCTCATCTTATCAGCCCCACAGTGGTTTTGGACAACAACACCTATGATATACTCATTGGTACTCAATTTATGCTCAAGTATGAGGGAATTATTAACATGAAGCAAGGTTTTTCTCATTAGTCAACTATTAAGTCCCTTTAGTCTTATCCAATAAAGAGCCCGGCAAGAACGAATACTCTTGCCTGGTTGAATATCTCTTTTTGGCTATAATTTAACATTATACCATCTCTGGATGCAAACAAAGAAATTTCCTGATTCAGTGAATGAAAGGGATGGAATCTCTTTCTATGTTGCAGATGATGTAGTGATTAAGATTGGTGAACAACGATTGATTGATACAAAAATCACGCTTTAAATCCCACACCACTTTTTGTTGCACCTTGAGAGTATTGGAGGGCATTAGTACCTTGGAGTCTCAGGTATTGCCTGGCGTTCTCAACCCAACTTACCTGAGGCCTATTTTCTGCTGTTGGGCAACCTCACCGCAAAGGACATTGTTGTAAAGAAACACCAGAAGATTGGCAGAGGCTTTTTAGTCCATGTGGAGGACATTGAACAAATTCACTCCATTGGCTCTATGTTGGATATGGGCCTGCCAATGGATAACCTGGTATGTATCTTACCAAATGTCCCTATCTCGGATGAGCTGACCCCAGTGAACTTGATAAAGCTCACAATCTATTAGAAGGATTTAGCGATATATTCTCCAAATTAGATAATTACTATGGCCACATGAAGGCCTGGTGCCACTCCATTGATTTAAGTGATGCACCTTCCAGTCAGTCAAAACTTTTCCACAAATCAAAGGTGGAAGAACAGCAGATGAGAACGTATTTCAAGCATATACTAGACGCGGGGTTACTAGTACTTCACAAAGACCATGGTCTTCTCCACTTTTGATCATCAAAAAAATGGAGATCATTGGATAGTCATGGACTACCGCAAATTTAATAACCTCATTAAAAAGGCAAGCTATCCTATCCCACGCATTGATGATGCCCTGGCCCAACTCTCTGGCTCTTAATTCTTCTCTGCCATGAACTTGGCCAGCGGCTATTTGCAAAAGGACCTTTCTTCTCAGGATCTGGTGAAATGCGCTCTTATATGTAGTGAGGGTCTCTTCCAATCTACACGATTACCTCAAGGGTTGTGCAACGCACCTGTCTCTTTCCAGCATGCAATGGACCATATTTTGCAGTATCAAAGTTAATTTGTGTCATCCTCTATATTGGTGACATTATGGTGATTTCTAAACCTTCAATGAACATCTCGATCACCTGAAGGATGTATTTCAACGGTTACACAAGTAAAATGTTATGTTGAAACCCTCAAAGTGTACCTTTTTTTAGTACTAGATGGTCCCAACCCGAGGGGGGCTCAAAGTGTACCTTCTTCCAAAGGAAACTGGATTTCCTTGGCCACTGCATTTCCTAAGAAGGAATAAAACCCATACAGGACAAGGTTGAAGCAATCTCAAAAAGCCTCCCCTAAAAATTTAAGAGATAATCAGGTATTTCTTTGAATGATGGGGTATTACCATCAATTCATCCCTAAGCTCGCCCAGCTCAGAGAGCCCCTTGTCCACCTATTAACCAAGTTTACTCCTTTTCAGTGGTTTGCTTACAGAAAGCCTTTTTGAGACGTTAAAGCTACTACAATAATGTCCTATCCTGAGACATCCTGAATACAATAGGCCGTTTATTTTGTTTATGGAAGCCTCAAACTAAGCTGTTGGAGCCATCTCAATCCAATTGGAAGAAAACGATGTTAGACATCTGGTATCCTATCTTAGTAAAAAGCTTTCAAAAGCAGAACGCAAATACAGTGTTACAGAGAAGGAGTGCCTTGCCATTTTGTTAGCTGTAAAGCACTACCGCCCTTTCCTATATGGGACCACCTTCACTGTAGTTACAGACCACACTTTGTTGAAGTGGTTAGAAATATGACGGATACTACTGTTCAGTTAGCTCGCTGGGCCTAAAGCT